>AYEL01021395.1:0-32746 GCA_000484575.1 Olivierus martensii
ATATATATATTTTTTTTTTTTTAAGTATTCATATATAATATTCTATGTATCGATTCTATGTATACAGATATAAAACAGAAATTTTAATTTATTATAAATAAAAATGTATAAAACTTAAATAATTCTAAAAGTAAAATTATTTGAGTCATATTTTTTTGTTAGATTGAAATCAGTTAAAACAAGAAAAAAAAAAAAATTTAAATTTATCTGCAACCGAATCACCAAAATTCTACATTTTATATAAGCCCGCATGGATACACCCTGCTTTTGGAGAATAATTAAACATTCGCATTCGCTCATTGAATTTTCAGAAACTATGCGGGAATCGATGTAAGATTGCTTCTTCGGAAACTGTTATAGCATTAATTAATATTACCAGTCCGTAACAGATACTCAATTTTTCATACATATAAGTTTAATTGCCATTCGCTCGAAAGAACATCACGAGAAAGCAATATCGCAGTTAAATTATCTAAAAACCATCTTTACGTATAATGTTATCGTAAATCCGCAGCTTTAAGCTTCAAATAAGTTTCTCATATTGTTGTAATATCTAGCTTTCAGATCGTTTTATCCTAAATACAATAGAACTATAATAGACGAGGGGATTGTGTTAGCGAGATAAGTAACATCTCTATCATCGCAGCTATGCTTAAACGGGACGCAATAAATGGTGCACTATTTAACAAGCATAAATCGTACGTTGACAATAGGTGTGAAGGGTGATGGTGTTTTGCTGCCCAGGATAACGGACACCGCTGTGTTTGAGTGGTTCCGTATCATTGACTCCCAATTCTTGATAATCTGATTTACAGGGATTAGTGAGTCGGGACGTGTGAAAAGAAGACAGAGGACAGCGGGTGTGCTCTTGCTTTGAATAACGTACCCCGATTGGTACCACTTTCTAGCATGGGAACCATACGCAGCCCACCCCTCTTCATTATGAATGAAGGGTTATATTATCTTGTAACTAAATTCTTTTATGGGTTATCAAATGGCGCATAACTGGTTTTCGATGTTTACGAGAGAGTTTTTTTTTTTTTTAACTTCAAACAAGCTATACAGAATTACTCCCATTGCCGCATAAAGAGCAGCGCGATATAACGAAAATATTGTAAAATTTGCATATAAAATTTTCTTCCATATATATGTCTATTGCATCGCAAAATAATATGGGATATGTCATTGTATTTATACTCTCGTCCTTTTGGAGTGAGTGGAGTTTGGGAGTATAGAAAAGAAACTATCAAAAGCTTTCATATATATATCACAATTTGTGACCCTATCGATGCAATTTGTTAAGCTGTAAGCGTGTATTTAAGAGAGATGCCAGATGAAGTAGAATGTGGCACAAAGCGAGGTACGTTTCACACGAAAACGGAGAAGGGCAAATATCGGGGTTACGGGATCCAACAATAGATTTAGCGGATGTAAATATCAACAGAACTATGCCATTGTTCCGTATCTGGGTTCCTGGGTGTTGACTTATAGCAAAAAGGTAATAGGCCTTAATACGGTGAGTTGACTCAAAGAGATTACAGTTTGGATGGCTGCTCTTTAGAAGCTGTAAGGTCGTTGCATTGTTGCAAACTTTGTGGCTGACATTAAAAAGGGAGCTGCGATAGGCCTTTTGCTTGAGATACGACTATTAAACCAATATAAATGATCGTTATATTTGTTAGATTCTTTTCATGCGTAGTTTTAAAGCCATAATAGGTAGTTAGATTGATAAATCAAAATTTTCTAAGAGATTAGAAACGGTTTGTTATATCAATGACGAATTCGTTTTAAAAAATCGTTGGCGAGTTTTCCTATTATAAAATTCTTAATTTAGGAGCTATAAATTAGCCATTATCACGAGATAACATAGTAAATGCTCGGATAAAGAGGATTTATTCACAAAAAAGTAAACGTTATCGGTTAATCTTTAGTTATGGGCCATCACGGAAGTCTGTACAAGATTCGTTTACGATATTCTGTATTTATTTTGAAGTATTAAGTTTAGAAAAAAAGAAAGCTATCGGAACCGTATTAATTTATACACGTTATATTTTAAGACGTAATGAGTTTTCAATAAAATAAAAATAAAAATAATTATGTTTAATTTAAATTTAATGAGTTTAATTGTTAATTGAGCATCGAGAGAATCGGACATCCGAACGATAGACTGGGATGTTCACTTTACTTAATCAAAGACTGTATTCGATCGCATAAAATGATTGGCTGCTTCCCTTCCCGAGATACGCCGGCAGTGTGACGTCACTGAAGATTTAAACGGCAGTCGCGGACGAGATTGAGACCGACGATTGGTCAACGTTTAAAAAAAATTCGCGTCCGAAAATTTAATAACGTTACGAACTTTATTGGAGATGCGATTTGATGCTCCTACCTGCGATAAGTGTGACATTTCCGTAGCTCAGGCTCCACCGTAACGAAACAGTTGCGAGTTATCTATCACAAGGGGACCGACTGCGGCCACGTGTCACTTGAAGGGGTCGACCAGTGGTAGCACGCTTCATTAAGTACCGTCAGTTGGAAAGTGAAGCATCCGACAGGCCGACATATTGTCTGTCTTGCTCCGTTTCCTTCACAGATTCAACAAAACATCATCCGCTCGTCTATTGGTTTATCGAAACCATGGTAACGCCAACAGACCAATAAGAGGGTGAAGTTTGGATCCGCCCTCTGGAGAAGGTATCAGTCAGGCGCGCTAGGGAAATCGTGTCGTATTTGACGTATCCAATGCACAACACTTGGTACAGTTGTTTAGATGCTTCTGTTGAGATGGTAGACAAGATTTCGGTGATCTGCTAACGCCGGAGCCATGTTAGAGTTTAATACACCGGCGACATCGGCACCCAGCGCAAGTTCAATGCTGTCTATGTTGAACATAAACATGGAAGCGTCGCGTCAGAACGCCTTTCTACTCGGCAATCCTCCACTGGCTGCCTTGCACTCAATGGCAGAGATTAAATCAACACCTGTCGGAACTTATCCAAATACACAGACTCTAAAACCGTCCGCAGTAGGACTTCCAGCTACATGTTCTCAATCGGCAACTCCACACGGGATCAACGATATTTTGAGTCGGCCTTCTGTCACTTCTGCACCGAGTTTGGGCACCCTCAGCGCCCTACCTCGATTCAGTCTCGGAGTCGGTGCCGGGATGTACTTTGGACCCGCCAACGGGGGTCTACATAAATTAGGACTGAGTGAACTACAAGGTAGACCGCATCTGTACTGGCCAGGGATGATGCAAAATCCGGCTTTGTGGAGGGACAGATTTGCATCTGCTGCAGGTACGTAAACAAATTTCTAATTCAGAAAATTAAAATTGCTTTTTTTATCGCCACCGTAACGTAAAAATTTAACGTGTGTAAGAAACGTAACGTTACGTAATCAAATGTAGTGATAATCTCCACGTCGATTACAACTTATAGCCGCTTGAATTTGCTTATATAAGGCGTAGTTTGAAGCCCGACACATTCCGGATGTTTGGTTTAGTTACCTTGACACAACCACTTATCACCATCGTTTTGGAGAGTAATAGTTATGGAGACTTAGGCATTTTCTCTTCTCTTATCTTCGCTAAGAAAGTATCAACTTGTGCTACCGAAAGTGTTGTGCAAACATAATAGTTATTGTAAAATAAACTAAACAAATACGAATACAGTATTAAATTAAATGTGCAAACACGCCAGCTGTCCTAATGTTCCTTCAAATTCCCAATTAAAGAATAGTTTAATTAGGTAAATATTTACTTCTTAATTGCATAAATTTAAATTAAATTAGAATAATTAATATCCTATGACAATTAATATTAATGAAAGTGCAATTTAATTAACTACATATTTAAATTTGATTAAATAGCCCACAGTTAGACTTACGGTTAACCAATTTCAAGAACAGGTCTGAACACTTATTAATCGCTTATTTAATTAATTATCTAAGCACGGATTTGAATCGGAAAACAATCTCTTAGATCCGGCTACCACTTTTTTTTCCTTGGAGAACATTGATTTTTATAATAGATTAAAGCCTATTAACCGGCTTTAAAAAAATCCGTAGGCACCGCGCCGTTGAATTGTTATATGTCAATGTAGAAAAGAGCCAAAAGCGGCAGGTTCAAGCTGTTCTGGCGACAACCTAGCAACAGGCATCGGTTATTTGTGTTCTGTCATAACGTTGTGTCATAACTGCGTGTCGTTTTAGTGTCACAAGAGCTATCGAAGAAAACCGTTTTCTTTTGCGGTAGAAAGTACCTCGATATATTGAACGTATTCCTGCAAACGTTTAAGAATTGTATAGTCCGAAAAAACCGAATCGAGGATTCGGATAAACTTTTAAATAGATCCAGGCCCAACTTAGTTCTTTGTGTAACACTCTAACCATAACATAGTATATAACACCGAAACACTTTAGACGACTTGCATATAATTACGGCTCGTTAGTAAACATCAAATGCAATTAAACTCTAATAAAGTTATAATAATTTAATTCTGTTATTAAATATAATTTTAACGTGAAAATTATCTTCTGTTTTATAATAATTCTAGGCCTAAACTTATTTAATTTTTTTTTATCCGTTTCTATAATTTATAAAATAAAACTCAATTACTCACTGGAAAACAGAAGTTGTGGCCTAGCACATTAAATCTTGAGAACGTTTGAAAATTTAATTATGCTCTTAAATCTGATAAAATCGAGTGTTTGCTTAAGATAAATAAAGGCAAAAATAAAATAAATTTAGGCCTATATAATTTTATCGAATTTATCAATGATGATTACATTCGACTTAAAAACAACAATAACTTCAAAAAAAATAAAAGAAGAATTTATAGAGAATTATTAGTTAGTTAATATTATTAATGTGTCAATTTATCTGTTAAGAATCTGTTAAATTATGTACATTAATAAACAATTCTGTTATTTATCTACAAGAGAGATCATAATCTAGATAGAAAATTTAAATAAAGTGGTGAAATGGTAATTCATATTAAAAACCTCAACTTGATTGTAGGATTATCCGAAAATAACGAGCAGAGTGTTTATCGGTAGCATCTGATAATGATCCAATTTATAGAAGTTTCCAAAGAAGGATCGACTTTTAAAACAAAAACCCGAAATTAGCTATAACGTTTCAGTAATTTCTGAACTTTTGTAAAGTAATTTTAAAGAAGAGAATGGAAATTCTCTAATCATCCAAGAGATTTACACAAATATAACTAATCTGAAGACAATATAAAAAGAATGAATTTTAATTCAGGATAATAAGATGAATTTTAATCACCGAATTTTCTGTCTTTAATCTAAATTTAATCTGAAAAGTGGATATTGCGATTTCTTTCTTTAAATTTTAAACAGTCGCTAATTATATTTTTCTTTAATTATTTGACTTTGATGAGAAAACATAACAAATTATGTAGTCTATCATAGATGTAGTTTTAAAGAACTTACACTTTTGTGCTGTACACGTAAATTTGTTTATTAAAACCTATATAAATTATACAATAAAAATTATTAAAATTTTAATAGAAAGTTGAAAAAATTACAAAATCAAGTCACTTATTCATAGAATGTAAATTAATAAAGCGTTAAATTTATACGTCTGCAAAAAAACTATTAAATTTTTAATAGAAAGTTGAAAAAATTACAAAAAAGTCACTTATTCATAGAATGTAAATTAATAAAGCGTTAAATTTATACGTCTGCAAAAAAAGAAAGATTTTTACTGATGTAAAACAAGTCATAAAAATTTAAATCGATAATATAAATCAGGAATTAATTTTCACGTATCAATAATACTGCATAATTAAAAAATATTTGAATATTTAATGCTAAAGTCGTGTTCAATACTTATAAACGTACTATATTAATATAGAATTTATAACTTAATCTATACTATGTTTAACATTGTAAAATATGTTTTCCAGTTGCTCAAAATGCGACGGATAAAGACGGAAAGAAAAAACATACACGGCCTACTTTTTCCGGTCATCAGATTTATGTTTTAGAAAAGACTTTTGAACAAACCAAATATCTGGCTGGACCCGAACGTGCTAAATTAGCTTATGCGCTTGGAATGTCAGAAAGTCAAGTAAAGGTAACTTTATATGCATATAGTATATATGTTTATATTTTATATACCTTCATTATGTACACCGTTCGTTTACATCGCTATTTTTTAATTTAATTGTTATTTTTCAATAAATCTATTATAAGATGATAAATTCGGATACACGTGATCTCATAATCTGTGGCAATTCTTAAAGATGGTACTTTCCAGCAAAAAACGTGAATGGTAAAAGGGTCCTGTTTCTTCTCTCTTTTTTTTACCACTGTCTACAACAATAAAATTGGAAAACCTCCTATTCACTCAGGGATTTTAACGTGACGATAAAACAGCTCTGTTTCGAAGGACGTGCCAATGCATCTATCTAGCAACAGAACGACAATCCCCTCAGTTCTGGTAATGTTTCCGAACATGCATGTTTGAAAAGACACAAATGGTCTTGAAAGAATACTAGACTCACAATTTTATCATATCCACCACTGACTACTTACTTATCTGTTCATGCACCAGATGGAGTTACTAGTGTATGGGGGCAAAACGGTTTGATTCCTTGCATTCCAATTGATGCTTGAATATGTCATTGTTTGACTGCGTTACTTTATCATCAGCGAGAGTATTATTCGTTTTGTTAGAATAACTGCCTTGAATTATGTATGAAGTTGTTTTTTTAAAGGTTTGCTTTCGGAATAATGACCGGCTATGTCATCATTTGCTTTCTATTTAGTTATTTCCATAGCTCTTTTATTTAATAGAGCCTAACTTTATCACTTTATTGCCTCTCCGCTTCTTTATAATTTCAATCCATTTTTAAAAAATTAATTTTCTTAACTATCGAATTTTAATAATAATTTAAAAAATGCTTTTTGAGTTTAATATATAGTATCCCTTTTAAGTATCTTCCCCGAAATGGTTTTAATATCAGAAAATTAATTTAATGCATTACGTCTTGAAACTACTAAACAGATTTGTAGAAACTACTAAACAGATTTATTCATCTCCTATTTTTATATAAAATTTGAAGACATAATTAATATTTTAAGACTAAATTTTTTATCTTCCTAGTTTCAAGAATTTACGATGAAACTAAAAAGTTTCTAATGCTTTTTACTGTACAATTTCAACAAAAATAATAGAATGCAATGTAAGTATTTTTATTAAGAAGAGAAAGGCTATAGGCCATATTTAATGTATTCAAAGGCTTATAATGACTTTAATCTAAAATCTTATAACATGAAATATAATACATTTAACTTTTTTCTGTTGAAAGATAAAAATGCGAGAAAAATTATTTCTCCAGTATAGAAATGCTTCCAGAAGACTGTCAAAAACAGTCTTAAGTCTTATATCTTAGGTAGGCCTTTGTCGGAAAGGCGCCAGAAAGAATGCAAGCATAAGATAAACAAATTGGTGAAGAAAAGTATCATTAGGAAAGTCGCTTCAGATAGCAAATATGAAGAAAAATGACTGGGTTCTTCCAAATACTGTAACTTCTTTGGCTTATTCTACGAAACTTGAATAGGTTAAACAGTAAGAAGAAATCTTATTCTGGGATATAGCTATATATAGAATATATATTTGTGCCAGATATCTTTATAAATCATAAAGTCTTATAAAGAAACAATTTGTATAGTTTCTCATATCTTAAACTAGTTTTCTTTCATAATAGTTAAAAAATATGAAAATAGGGTTTATTAAAGTTTCTTAAGATAATTGATAGTAAGATTTAATCACCCTCATATTTAATTAATGTTATAATAAAATTCATTTAAAAAGATGTTATAGGGTAATATTTAAAGATAAAGTTGGGATATATAGGTTATAAGTTGTTTTTATGTAGCCTTACTGTTCAGATTGAACATTCGTAAATAGCCGATTATTTTTATTAAAAATACTCCTTATAAACTGAAAGAAAGTTATATGAAATTTAAAATTTATTATTTCTGAAATCCGATCACCATTTTTTAAAAAACATTACGTTAGAATAATTTTTAATTATTAAAAAATATACTGTATTTATTAAATTAGACTGTTTGCTGAATAAACTGACTGATTTATTAGGTAATTTTAAATAAATTTCAATCGTTTATTTCTTATTATTTAAGCATTAGACAAAAATTACATAATTTACTACCCGAAATCATCCTGTACAAATTAATGGATTATTTAAAAACTTTTCTCATACGGATTGCATAATAAAACATAAAACTTGTTATCTTTCACGACATAGGCCTATCATTACACAGTTTATAAAGGTTATAATAGGTTTAGATCTACAATTTGTTGAGGATTAAGAGTTCTTCTACATTTACACATCATCGTCCATCTTTATTAGCTTGGGAATAACTTGTGATTTATATCTTGATTGTTACTTCGGAAAATTGGCTCCTTTTCCGTATTTTATGTTTCATTTTAGCATTTAAGAGTTTGTTATGTCAAAAGTTAAATATGTATTATAAAAGTTATAACTTTAGAGTGCATATCTATAAAATTTTAACAATAAACTTATACTGTCTTGATTGAAGTCAAAATATGACAATTAAAAACTAAGAAAATGTTACTCTTAAATTAAAAATAGATCCATGAGATAATTTAAAATGTGAAAATAGACAAAATAGAAATTTTTAACGATATTTGTATTCCTCTTCGTTACGCTGAACTAAAAATAAGTCAAAAAATCTAAACTGATTTTATTAAAATTATAAAATTTAATATTAAAAAAGTGATTCCGTGTGATTTTTAGAAATTATTTACAATAATTAAATAAAGATCTAATTTTTTATTAATTAATATAAAATATTCAAGGCATTTTGTTAAGTAGAGATTCGCATTTATTCGACAGGAGAAACAATTCAATAGAAACAGACTATATAGAATGTAATTCAATGACTCCCAAGAGACGAGTGATATAGACGTGTTGATGCATCATTAACAGTCAACTGCAATGTTAATTCAGTAATTCCTATTACACATGCAGATTTTAACTGCAAAATTCAATAGAACGGCGGTGTAATCTTTTACGTATTTCGGTCCGTGATTACGTCAAAATAGACGTACAACGAGAGACATTCAATCAAGTAAGTAATAGAATCATTTGACATGACTCCTATTGGTTTAGTGGTGTATATCATTGCTCTATTGCAGCAATAACTTTCACACACCACACTTTCTCATATACCACAATAAAGTTCTGATAGGCCTATCGAACTTGTTTTCGGAGAGAAAAACTCTCATTCTACGCCTTCTATTATTTTTTGACAGTTATTACTATTATAAGCTCCATCTGTAATGAAAAACTCCAGTTATAAATTTGTAGTGTTTTGTACGGCATTCGTTTAATATTAAAACGAATTTTAGAGCTTTTATTTAGCATAAAATAACATTATTACTTATGAGTACTGTATAATAGATATTGAGAATGGTACAATGTTTACACAATCATTTTATAACAGTTATATCTTAATGACCTCATACACAAACAGTCGTTAGCATAGTTGACTCATCAGCTTCAATTATCCTATACTTGCTCAGTATTATAACGTGGTCGTTATTATCACGAAATGATATCGCATAATTATCCTATCCTGAATATTGGTGTGAATTCTGATAGTATAAACTTTGTGATAATCCCTTAATTGTTAGAACGTTCCTCTTAATATTAAATTTTAACTAACTTAAAAGATATCAATATATTCGAAGGATGATGAGATGGGATTTGAGTTATACGAGAAATTTTTTATTTCTGATTTACTATTATCATTATTATTTTTTATTTTTACCTGAAAAACATGATACAAAAGGCAAAACAATTCCAGAAGAAAAGCAGAAAGAAACAACACATTTACTAACTTCGCTTCTATTATTTCTCCAGTAGGGACAGCGGATTAAGGGATTTATGAAGACAAACGATTCTTTTAGGAGCCCTATTCGATTCTCTTATCACAGCAGTCAATGATTGATGTGGTTTGTGTCGGAACCGCAGCTTTGGAGACAACTAGCCACAAGCCTGGCCCATTACTCGTTGGTCAGACATCTTAAACGATCGACTGAATTTAACCTCACTCGACAGTTCAATTGCTCCATAAAATCTTAAAATTAAAATTTATTCACTCTTGTCATCGCTCTCCCTTAATCATTTTGAAACTTATATTGCATTCCACTTATTTTTGTCACGTCGTATAGGATTACACGTCGAAATTTTGTAAGCATTGTAGCGAGAGTAGAATTTTGTAGTTTGCTATAATAGTTTTATAAAGATTTATAGGATTTTAGACGATTATTGAGTTTGTTGTTTTATCTTTTCTGTTTACTTCATAGGTATGGTTTCAAAATCGACGCACAAAATGGCGAAAAAAGCACGCAGCCGAGATGGCAACAGCTAAGAAGAAACACGATTCGGAAGCAGAACAAATGAGACACGACGACAGTTCGGATGCCGAAGAACTAAACGGTTTAGATGGAAAACGTTTCAAACGAGATGATGACGGATCATCAGGACTGAGACAGGAAGACGTAACAGATAGGTTATCATCGCCGTAACACAATCAAAGCCGCAATATGTGCAATTGAATCTGTATATCGATATCGATGCCAGATTAACAAGAAGAAAGGCAGAAAAAATAATAATAAAACAAAAAATAAATAAAATAAAATAAGTAATATACCACAAGGGGGTATCATTTCACAAGTTATTCGATTAATCTGCTTGTGAAATGGCACACCTGCCGATTGAAAATCGTTTTTGGCTACTTTATAACCCGGTGAACTGATGTTGCCCTCTCTCCATTCCTGTAGGTCCGGGAATGAACCCCGGATATAGGGATTCCTGAGATTGGTTGGTTGACTTTGCATTCACTTGACGATATAGATAAAAATAAATTTTCACACAAAAAAAACATAAAAATATAAAAAAAAAGATTGCCTCTTCTTTTCGACCGTCTCACTTCACGGTATATCGAATTAAAACACGTAGATCGTAACGTAGAAGTTACACGCAAATTTCGAAGGTGTAAATTAGAATATCCATATCCACGTCACGTGATGCTCAACTAACCAATCCTGAGTTCGGAGCAGTGAGGTTGTACATAATGAGATTTCAGTCGTTTCACGTTAGGTTTTATTTATGTTATTAACCTATCCAGTTTTAGTTCGTGTACAGAAATATTCTTTGAATGTGTCTACGTAGAGTTAACATTTCTCCCAAGAATTGGTAGAATTTAAAATTTTAAATGAACGAGGGGAAAAGAAAAAAAAAATAACTGGAAATATAAAGAAATTTTCCCCTCTTCAATAACGATACAGATATGTTTGTTATTTATTACAGAGTAAAAAAAGAAAACTTATAAGTTCAATAAATATTTATTCGACACAGATTACCGTTAAAAAAAAGGTCAAAACCTTTTATAAACATTACTTGTATTTGTATTATTATTAAAATTATTTTCTGTTTGGTATATTTGTGTAAGTACTGTCTTGTATCGAAAGAAAGTCGTTTCATATTGAACATATTAAAATTATTTAAATGACTTTGGTGTACTGTTTAATTGCTTGGAAGATGATATCTTGTTCGAATATTTTAATCTTGTTAAAGATAATCGTAGTTTGTAGGAAGAAAATTCCTACGGATGCGTTAAATTTTCGTGCGATTTTTCTCATAAGAGTTTAACGTGATGGCATCTTTAATATATTCTCGAGAAACCTCAATTAACTCGAAACTGCATAAGTATTTAATATTTTAGAATTTATTGCGCCCCATCGCTACTCGGGTTTGACTTTTTAAACACAGTTATAAAAAGAAAGAAAGAAAAAAAAGAATATTCTCAACGGCTTTACAAATTATTACAGGAAATAGAAAATTGTATTTTATACATGGCAAGATTAGCCTACTAACATTTGCAAAGCCGTCGTAAGAAACAAATAAAATAAAACAACCCTCATATCTTCGTAGGTGGTGGAGTACCATCTCTTCCCATCTCCCGCTTCGTGCATTAAACTTATTACTAGGAAAACAATTTCCACGAAACCGAGATTTATATTCGTGAAAGCGCCGATATATAAATCCATACTGGTCGCTATGACAACCTGACTGGGAGAACGAGAAGCTCTTCAGCCTCAAGGTTCTCGCATCTCACTGGACTGCATACATCAACCGTTCCGACTACAGCAACCACTCTGCCAGTTCTGATTGGTTTAAATATAATCAGCAATTGCTTCTGATGTAAGTTAGCTATCGTTGTTGCTCTTCTATAAACAACGCTTTTCAATCTCTGTTGATGGCTCATATTCTGATGAAAATTTATCGAAGCAAACTTTAAATTAAAATGCGATGAATTCACTTTTTCCTTTATGGCTTTGCAAAATAATAATAATAATAATAAAGGTTTTATCTACTCTTACTACTTGCTAGTTTTAATATTAATTTTTGGCTTTGTTTATATAAATTACTGATTTTATAAAAGAGAAAAAAAATATATATATATATTTTTTTCATTATTTTTGGCTCCATCCAGGCATATTTTATTTTATTTTTTTTTTTAATAAAAATATCTAAATTGTTTGAACCATGTTTTTTTTTATTCTCCTTTGATTAGTTAACAGTATTATTCGGTCACAAATTTGCAGTGTGTATCTTTTAATAATTATTTTCTATCTAGAGCATAAATTAAATAAAAATATCTAAATTGTTTGAACCATGTTTTTTTTATTCTCCTTTGATTAGTTAACAGTATTAGTCGGTCACAAATTTGCAGTGTGTATCTTTTAATAATTATTTTCTATCTAGAGCATAAATTAGATTAGAATTTATTTATGGGCGCATTTCATTATAGTTTAAAACTGAATTAAGTAAACTCATTAAACTAACAACTTTTATTTAAATATTAAACGGTTCAGATCTTTACGGTCGTGCAGATAAAGATTATTCTTGTTATTTTTATATATGGATGCATTTTTTCATAAATTTGATTTTAAAAAACGGATGTTTAAGTAAAGATTTAATCGTTGAGTTCAACAGAATTTCAGCTAAGCAATGCAAAAACGTATTAAAAGAATGCAGCGGTTGCAAGAAGGAGAGTAGGATAAAAAAAAAATGTGGAAGCGATTTTCGTTAGTAGTACTGTAGTAGTAGTAGCAGCATTAGTAGCAATCAATCGAAGAGATATTATTTTACAAGTATTTAATTATGTTTGAAGTAGTCAATGTTGTGTAGCCAATAAGGCGGTCGGTAAATCAGGCAACAGCATCCAAAGATGGGGTGTATCTTTATACAATGTATATGGCTCCATTCGGCTGTAATTAGCGAGAAAATGCGAGATTTCTGTTGTCTGATAAATATTCAGAGTAGCAGATGGCATGAATTAATTTAGTGTGGGAGTACAAGAAATCGAGAACACTCCCTGTGAAATAATTAGTGCTAGAACAAGAGCAATTAATGGCAGAGGCACAATCGTCGGTAGAACGAGCGTGATTTTGGTTAATGTGCCAATAATGGCGAGACCCAAATTTCCTTTTAATGCAAATGACTAGATGGGAAATGAGGTCTCCGAGAGAAAGCAAATCTCTAGCAATTAGCTACTGCCAAGTAATTAGTAGAAAACGGAGACCGATAAAGCTAAACGGAGATCCTCTGCAACGGAGCGATAAGACGGATTTAAAGGAATAGCTGAAGATTGTATACTCCCATTAGACATCCAGATGTCGCTTAGGCCCTATCTAACTCTCGAATATCCGTGTTTTTCTATACATGTTACAGTACGCTTAATGACTTCTACTTTTTGGGGGAAAAACTGCGGAACGTTCTAGGAGTGTTTCCCAGCATTTGCGCTGTAACGGGGGGTGTATCTTCTTCCCTTCCAAATTTCGATTTAATGTTTAAGTCGATAGCGACGAAGTGCTGATCTCATTGCAGGCTGTCGAGCCCCTTGCGTGCCTGATTGCTTTTAGAAACAACTCTCTAACTCTTCTCCGGTTCTCTGATGCTCTTTTGGGACACCGGAGTGGAAAAAAACAACATGCAAGTAATGGATAGCATTAAGATATTTTCTTTAATTTTTTTCTAGTTGCACCCGCCGTTTTAACTTGCCCCCAAAAGCTTTCCGAGTCGTTATACCTTCTAATTGCTGCACAATGGACGAAGACGGGATACCAAGTTTCCTCCGGAGGTAGTTGATATGTCACTGACTTAATGAAGCTGGAATTTCCGGGCCTAACTAGCCAATGAATTATTCAGTGAAACATCGGTAGTGCTGAAAACAGCGGAGAACGTTTTTCTAACCACAGCGCCTTCTAAGCCTTCTATTAATGTGACGTTGAAGAAATAATAAAAAACAAAGACTTAATTAAAGTGGATGTATCCTTGGAGAGAGATGAAATTAGTTGTCTCAGAATCACCCCTCGTCTAGTTCATTAATTTTACGAAAAGAGTAAAATAGAAAAAAAACTCTTAAGATGAATTCCCATGTTTGTTCAACCGGAGGTTTTGTTGAGCCGTTTTTAGAATGAAATTTCGTCTCAATCAAGCAGGTTAATCCTCTTTGAAGCGAACCGAATCTTTTTAATAATATTTATTCCGCCATTTTCAAAAAATACGGGTTGTTCGTGGCGTTACTAAGAATCCTTGCGTAACGTTATTTTATTCAGTATAAATCGGATCGTAAAATTAAGTAAAATGCTCAGAGAAATTTATTATTTTTTTATCTAACAAGCAAACTTTTTTCCCTGCCATCCGACGAGAGTAAAACGTTTCGTGCCATCTATCGTCATTAGAAGGAATTACAGTCAACTTTACTGCCATCTGTAGTGTGTAGTCAGAACGACTACTGTCATTAAATATCACTTGCATTGTCCTGTAGCCTTGTAAATGCACAATTAAACACCGATTATGAAAGTAAAAGTGGGAGTCACGTTTTCAAAGAGTATAACTGCCTTTGGTATTAGGTTCTATTATGAAAATTAAAAGAACGTTAAACAAGGAATTTTTGACACCATTAACCGCCTCATCTACCTTAAGTAATTTGAATGGCATCTATGTAAATATTTAGAAATACTCATCATTTTTAATAAAGCAATTATTTCTTCGTTTTCAAATTTTTACTTTCGATGTAAAAACGATTAAAAGGAAATCAGAGGTTAAATCATTTTAATTTTCGAAGTAATCACAGATTATTGACTTACGAAAAAAAATAAAAAAATTGGGGTATACTATATACAGTTACTTATTATAATGTTAATTTAAAAATAACGAATATTTTTTAACCATTATTCGAGCTTAAAATATAAAATTAATTGTTTTAGAGTTTCATATTTGCGAATTTTTTCAATTGAAAAAAAATTTCTATTAGAAAATCTACAAATATTTTAAAACCATCGATAATAAATTTTACAAGAATTTATTTAGATTATTGTAGAAATCTTTATTTTCATTAATTATGCTCTCAAAAAGAATAAAAAACATCATGAAAAAAAGAATATAAAATTAATTGTTTTAGAGTTTCATATTTGCGAATTTTTTTCAATTGAAAAAAAAATTCTATTAGAAAATCTACAAATATTTTAAAACCATCGATAATAAACTTTACAAGAATTTAATTAGATTATTATAGAAATCTTTATTTTCATTAATTATGCTCTCAAAAAGAATAAAAAACATCATGAAAAAATGAGAAAAGCATACTGGATAATTTTTTAATAAAATTTATGTTTATAAAATAAATATTAACATAATAAATTGTTATTACGTATATTTTTTAAACATGTTTTTATGAAGTTTACAATTCGAGGCACATATTTTTGTTATAATCAAGAAAATAAGTGGTGTACATCATCCGTTCGTTCTTCTCTACATCTCAATAAATATGCTCCTATCCTTGACTATTTTTTTCTTGTTTCTCATTTACAAAATACATATTTAAAAGAATCGTTTCAATAAAAATATAATTAAAAACAAAGCAGGCCATTAAAGTTCTCGGAAAAAATTGCAGTCATTGTTGAAAATTATCTAGCCATCAGTTGAGAATAGTTAATGATATAAATATGCTAATTCAGTAAAATTAGTATAAGCAATAGTAAATAAAACATAGAAGTGAAAAGGTGCTTCATCTTACTTAATCTACTTAACGTTTAAATTAAGGCAAAGCATAAATAAATAGATTATATAGGTTTCTGCACTTTAAAGACATTAGTTTAATCTTTCGATTATAAGCAGGGAAAGAATGGAAAATTATTCAGCTGATAGAAGTTATGAATAATATTTATGATGTTTATGGATAATTTCTATTAAAATTGATGTTACTGACCAAGTTTGCAATTTTAATTTAAATAAATTTTAGCCAACGCATTGCAAGATTTACTTTCCTATAACTTACTAAAGCTTTAACAACAAATTTTAACTCTATAATAATTTTTTTCTACTGACTTAAAAAAAAATTTCAGCTATCTTAAACGAATCTAATAAAGTCATCTTAACGTCGTTTTATTGCTTGATAAATATTTTTTTGCATTAAAAAAATTTATTCGAATATTAAAGAAAACACGGGTTGTAAAAATAAACCTAAAAATTTATTTTTAAAATCAGATTTTTCCCTATATTTTTTTTATTAACTAATTAACTGTTTTATCGTGATTTTTTTTTATGTAAAAATTTTTTCATTTATCAATGCAAAATTACTTATATATTTTGTAAGAGTTAACGAAAATCTTTAAGTGCAGTAATTCATTTATATAAAAAGAGTGTGAACAACTTTGTTATTCATTAATTCAAATTTAATCAAGTTCACTAACAGTGTCGCCATCTATCCGATAAATTTTTATCAAAAAAATAAAAAAATGTTTTCTTGGAATTTATTGTAATTGTATAACTAATTGTATTATAATTTTAAATAAAATTAAAAATGAATAAATACAAAAAAAAATATAATTTAGAAATAATATATTATAATTTTAATTATTATTTTTTAAACATTTATTTACTTATACATAATTTACATTCTTTTACAAGCCATGTTTATTTTTCTTATATAATATTCATCAAATTAAAACTTTTACTAAATTTTTAATAAATAACGCGTTATGTTAAATTTATTTTTTGTTGACTTGTTGACTGTTCAAGTTTTGTATGTTTTTTAATTTTCTTCGCTGACATCAAAGTACGGTAACGTTCCACACCGAGCCATTCTTTTTGTCTCTTCCTACATAAATAAATAAGCATGAAAAAAATTAAAATAGTTTGTGAACAAAAAAAAAATGAATAAATTTTCCCATTTTATTTTATATTATTTGCTTAATTATCCAAAGAAAGTAGCTAGATATAAATAAAAAATAAAAGCAACCTGAGTGCAGCGTGTGGAGAAGCTTGCACGCAGGAAGCAGTACATAAAGTATAAATCCTTAGGGAATGCATTAATTTTTATGTTCACTGAAGTGACTATTAATCAGCTTCTCTTTTTTTTTCTTTAAATTATAAAAATGAGTCTATTAAACATTTACCTTGATCATTCTGAATAATTTAATTTGGAATTCGGTACCCATTCTGCTGCATTCGTCCGCTCTCTTCCCCGTTTTCCAGTTCCTAGAGAAGGTGATCTGTCCGTTCATTTGATCGAAAGTCAAGAGAAAAACAACCACCAAAGCCACAAGATAATATCTCGATACCATTTCTAGAAATATAAAATCTTTGTTTACTTTAAAACGTTGTTTAATTAATCCCACTTCATCCCCAAATTTATACAAACTGAATGAAGACAAATTAATTTCGAAATTTGTTTCGTGTTTAGATATGTACCCGAATTCGACAAAACAGATTTCAGCTAATTAATTAGCATTTCTTTCTTTTAAGAAAGTCAATTTTCTACACGGGTTTTTCTTCCCCGTTTCGTTAGTGCGTAAAGCATTTTAATTAATAAAACGAAAAAAAAAGTTTTAAAAGCGGAAATTTAAAAGTATTTCTTTAAACGATTTTCAGAATTTTAAATCAGATGTAAGAATATATATAAATTTAAGAGCGAAAACGCAACTCACCTTACTCCTGAGCAAAAGTCGACGTCAGAAATGTGCAAAGTATCTTGGTTTTCTTCAGCGGCAGTTCGTCTTATAAATCATATCAGAGTCACGTGGTTAGGTGATGTGTGGGTAGTGCACTTCGACTATATCACGTGATCTGGACACAATTTATTCGGCTTATTAAGCAAAAAAATTTTTTGAAGGAAAACAGAAAAAAGAAGAAATAGAGAGAGAAAACGCGAAACATCCTTCGATATCTAAAACAGCAATTTCATCGAAGAATATTAATTATTAAATATTTATAAATTCATCCCCTTTACGAATAATAATAATAATATAAATTTAATATTTATTGATATTGACTATTTTCGTGTTATTCTTATCTGATATAGCAATTTTAAAAACTTTTTTTTTCTTTTTTTGGATTTTTATTCATGAATTATTTACGAAGTTAATCTCGTAGGAATAAAGTATTATAGCGTTGAAGAACATTATAAAGTTGTCGGAGAAAATATGTTGGAATCATAGTCTAAATCGGTTTAAAACTGACAGTATGTTAGGTAGTTTAGAATTTCAATAATTTACAATAAATAAAGGGAAAACAAAAAAAAAAAAAATTTTTCTCATACAACACGTATATAGAATTATTCGATAAAACATCTCTATAGGAGATCAGGAATAAATCGTTGAAGGAAAATTCAAAACATCTGTTAAAACAGATGTTTGGAATTTTCTTTCAAGTGAATTTTTTTCCACCTGATTACATTAATGCCTTTTATATATTTGATAGAAATCAAACGGCATAGTTCGAAAAACAAATTTCATATATATATATCTGCTAAACATATTTTTATCGGAAAAAAATTTAGCTTAATGCAACTATAATTTAGCAATATAACTTATTTTAATCGAATCTCGTATCAACAAATTATTTCTTCTTTTTTAAATGAGTTAAAAGTTAAATTAAGTAATTTGCAAAGAAAATGTAAATTAAGTTGATTAGAATATTTTTTAAATATTAATTTACCTTGTTTACGTTTAATTTTAAGGAATAAACAAATTAAATATTTATAATTATCTTATTTTTAATTGATGTTTTATACATATAGAAATATCTTGTTTATATCGAGTTCAATGAACACATAAAGTAACGAATGTTGAAAATTTACGAATTTCGACAGAACATTTTATTTAATAAATATTAAAAAAAGCTACAAAATTGCTACAACAGAATGCAAATAATAATAACATTGCCTAAATTGATTAATTGTATGTAAATTTAATTTTAAAGCATTTAAAAAAATACATTTTTGAAACTTTATAATAAATGGACAATTAATTAAATTTTGTGAATGTTTTCATTCAATTATTTAGACAAATATCATTTATTGCCATAAAAAATATCGATATTTTTTATATCTATATAAGCAAACTAATTATCAGCAATTGTTTAGCATTTAGTAGTTATTTTAGAAAGAGTATTTAATTAATTTTATTAAAAATTAATTTCATTTTTAAACATTTAGATAAAATATTAACGAATTTCTTTTATTTCTTTGTTAAAAGTTAAATAATAGAGATAACAAAAAAATGCAATAATAAGTAGCAATTCAGTCCAAACTTTAGCAACAGAGTCTAAAAAAAAAAAATATTTTTTTAAAACAATCTGAATTATCTCTTTCTAAAAATAAGGAAGAACTTATTTGTTATATGCAGTATGTACAGTACATTGTTTACTCAATATTGAACAAAGAATTGTCTTTTAATACAAAATTAAATCAGATATTGATCCAATATCTTCTTAAAGATATTACTCATAGAAATCATCCTCGAAAGATAGAATATAAAACAAACTGCAATAAAAATAAAAAGAAAAAAATTCTAGTAATCTTCTATCAATCTCTGCTACAATTTACTTAACTGATCCAGATAATATTGCTCCTTCAGTGCAATAATTTTAATGAATTTGAAATTATTCCATTTTATTGTGAGAACTTTGTTAAATGAATATGCTAGAAAATGATAAAATAATATATATATGTATTTAAAATTCTCTTGATAATTAGTTTAGATTATTCAAAAATATATTAATTATTTTTATATAAATATAATCACGTATTATCGAGTTATAGGAAAACCTAAGTCTGTAAGTTTGAACAAACTTTTATTTCGCTAATATCTTCTCCGTTATTAGACGTAATCTGATACCAATTATAAGTTCTATTATAACGAAATAATTATTAAAAGACTGATAAAAAAATAATAAAAAAAATGAATGGCTTATATAATAAAAATTATTAATAATATTATTCTCATTGTTTAAAATACTTGTTTTTCTTCCTTTATTAAAGTAAGATAATCGAAAAATATGACAAGTTAATGCTTTTTTTACTATGAACAGATTGAAATAATTGATTACTTCCGAAAGATTAAGAAAGAAAATCTTTACTAGTCTAGGAGATTATAACTTAGGAATAAATAAAGCAAAACAATAGAATGAAAACTTTATCTATGGAAAAAATATCACGTAAAAATGGCTTAACTATGGGCGATTATTTTGTAAGACACGAAATTTTCCTGCGCTTGTATAAAGCAGAATAGAAATTGTACAGAAAAACAAAAAGAAAATAAACTTAATATTATCAATGAACAAACATTATTATTAAATAAATTTTACTGTATAACTGGAGATATACTGTATTTTCTATTAACAATATTTGTTTTTATAAAAATGATTTTTCTGTTAAATATTTAAGATTAAAAATATATAAAAATTAATTTTTAAAACATAATTTTTCAGATTATATATATGTTTTTTTAATCAAATAAGCAGTTTGAAAAATTTCCGAATTACTAAAAATGCACAATTAAAATATGCCATCAATATGAACTAGGTTGGACTACAGTATCAAATAAGAATATCAAATATTTGGTAGTTCATTCTTGGATTTTTATTTGATAGTACAACTTTGGTTTCATAAAATCTCCATTAGAAGAAACCTGAAAAGTTTGAACGTTCGCCATTTTTAAATGGTAAAAGTTATAGGATTAAAGAATGCGGCTTCGAAGTCAGCTTTTTTTGTGATAGAAAATGTCTATAGAATTTTATGAAAATTTAGTAATTAACTCAAAAGTTAATGGGAGGAATATAGATAGTAGTCAGATGGCATGGTGATGAATAAATAATAAAATACTGTATTCAAATATAACGAATTTGATTCATCTCCCTACATAGTGAATATTATCCCCCTATAAAATTCATTTAATATTATAGAAAAAATAGTTTATTTAAATTCTAATTATCACAGACTTATGAAGTTTTCACCAGTTAGTTTTGAAACATTTTCTTCTCATCAAAACAAAATTAAACAAAATTTTACAACCGATTTTGAGAAAGTTTTTCGAATTTCTTCAAAATTTTAATTTTATTGCTACATTTAAGATAGAATTCTTAACGAATTGTAAAATTATGATGAGAAAATGCTTCTAATGATATATTTCTATTATGGATAGGAAAAAAAATCAATATTTTAAAGCCTAGAATTCAAAAATTCGTAAAAACTAAATTGAAAGAAAATTTATTTTTATTTATTTATTATTTTATATGATAGATCTCTAGCATCAAAATTCAATAATATACCTTCAAAATTAAAATAAATAAATATATAACTTCTACTTCGTGTTTTAGTTAAAAATAACTATTCCAATTGTGACTAACATGATAATCTAATACAAGCTTTCCCAAATTTTTTAGACAAGAAGTTCTACATTAGAAACAAAATAACAGAGCTCTTATAAAAATTTTGAACATTAAATATTAGAAACAATTTCTTCAAGTTTACTCATGAGATGTTGTCTATCTACTGGCAAATAAATTTTACTTTTATACAGAACAAGTTCTGATGTTTTAGTTAAAAATTGCTAATATTCTAAAATTGTCTCTCTGATCCTCAGGAAATTAAGGGGAGTAAATATAAAAATACTTGTCTAACATATTAAATTTAATTAAAATCGATTTAATATTTTTCAAACTATGAGAAGATACAGATATACACTCATATATACATGTATACAGTTATTTGTGAAAACTGTTTCAATGCTTATCGAGCCATTTTTTCCATATACTGTGTCCAGACTATGTTTAAAGTTTGTGTACATATACTGTACACGAGATTTACTCAACACAACTGTTGCATTTTATCCATAAATCGTGTAAACTACCACCAAATTCGACTCTAAATAATTCCTCATTTATTTATAGGCATTAGTCTATAGGAAAATGAAAATGATATAAGTTATTAATTATTTGCATAAATATATATATATATATATATACATAATAATTATTCTTTTCCGTTAGCCGGCCGTCGCGTTGCTATCGATGTCGCAGGTGGGCTCGAACAACACAACAGTTTCAGTTCCTTGATCCTTTCGTGTTGGAACATCGCTTCAGACATCGATTTCTGCGAGTAAGACTTTTTTTTAATTTTTACGGGGCCTGCGGCCTCGTCGAAAGTTAGGAAGGGGGCCGATGGAAGGTTCTCGCTGGGCGGACCTCTGTGGAAGCGCGCTGACGCGGGCTGCCCAGCTCGACCCTGTCCTCGCTGACGCTCGGACGAATAATATCTATATCACTCATGCCATAATTTTTGTTATTAAACGAATGTGTAAACTTCGAAACTTTTTTAGTTTCGAAATTGTGCTCCAAACGTAGCAGATCTTGAAATCTGGCAACCTGGACGACAGGAGATCACGTGACCGCAGACCAAGAACATTTCTCGCCAACAAGTCGAAACTACGTCGAAAAACAGTTTGCAAAAATCCGACCATAGAAATGTAAAATCTATTTCTATTACTGAGAAATAATAAACATTTTAAATTATATGAACGTGAATGACGGACAAAAAAGGAGTATCGACAGCCAGGTCTAAAATAGGATTAAACGATACAGGAACGAAAGGCTACTGTCATGGCGGCGACCCGGCGGTAGACGAGGCAGGTATTTTAATTTAGCCTGTTTTTTTTAATTTTTTACTTTGGATTTTTTTGTGCATGCACCATTATCGGAAGTCAAATTAAGTCCCCGATGACGTCATTTCCGGTCCCGTGCCAAAATTTTAGCTCCTACGGCAAAAGTAGCGATTCTGCAGATTTACCAAAATATTTTACATTTACAAATCAATGAAGGCGTTTTACATCGATTCCGATAATCGAGAATTCTGATTTTATTCCCCTGCCTTTCATGTTTCCATGATATCAAGGTGATCATGGTTATGATGTGCCCGATATTTCAAAATATTCTCCATAGATGGCAGTATGTGTCATACTAAACTAAACAAATTGTATTGTAGAATAGGAGTTCGCATATTTGGTAGGGCAAAAGTCCGTATGCGAACTTTTGTCTCATCCAAGTGCGTATTTTTACCCATGCAAGACTTAAGGGCATTGACTGTTACAGGATTATCAAAGGAAGATTAAGAGAAAAATATGTACTCCAGAGATGTTAGAGACTGTTCGACAGAGACGAGGGTTATCTGTAAGTCCATGACGTCTTATCGTCATGGACTTACAGATAACCCTAGTATAACAGAGTTTCCTACAACACGGTTTCTTCTAACATGTGTAGAAAATTGCGGAAACCCTCGTATAACACGGTTTTTATTTAACATATTTAGAAAATTACATTTATTCTGCCACATTTTCATTAATTTTTATAAATCCAGACTATGGACACCATACACACATAAAATACAATCATTGTGAAATACTTTGCTAAAATTAATCATAAATGCAATTTCGCTAGTTTGCCGTGAGAGGAACGATATGCAGATTATTTTCGATTTCGATTGGAAATTGAGTCAATTGAATTAATTTTAAAATTGAGTTAATTATCAACCATTGGGTACCTTGTGTTCGAAACATTCAGTTCTTGGATAAAAAGTAAGTTTTTATTCTTCAATAGAGGAATATGAAATAGAAAAAAATCTTTTTTATTTATGAATTTTTTTGGGTATTTGTTATTAAGGAACACTTGTTCTATAGCGGGCTAGATTACAGATTTTGTAAAGAGAACACAAGATACATAAACTTTAAATGCAGAAAAAGATCGGAAAGTGAAGTTGATATTGTTAAAAAGAAAAAAAGTTCTCGTTTTAACTGAACAGTGGTAAGGAAGATATAATTAATAAATGAATGTTATATTGGCTATATACTTTTTCTTTCTTTTTGTTTTACGTATATTTTTTTAATGTCTTACGTATATATATATTTTCCTTCTGTTATGTTTCCTGTTGTTAATATTCTTAATAAAAATTAATTTTCTTATGTGGAATTAAAGAAAGCTATTTGCTTTTAAATGATCTTGGAAAATAATTCCCTTTTTTGTATTGGCTTCAGATCTCATATAACACGTTTTTCACACAACACGTCCATTTTTAGGAACCTATCTACTGTGTTATACTGATTTTATGAGAGTTACCTGTATACTATGTTCACACTAGCGAAGTTAACAGGGAATAGAGTAATCGGAATAATTTCAGTGTTCATACGAGATTAAGGCTGTGGTTCGATATTCATCGATTCTCTCACAGTTCGGACTATGAAGGTTCGATATTAGGGAGTTTCTGTACAGCTACGACTAGGCTCCGACCAATAACTAGAGAAGATTGTATCGTTTCGGAAAGTATTAGTAGTCGCTTCCAGCCCCTAGGAGAGAGGGGTCCAGTCAGGACATTGGCCCGGGGCCCATGAAGCCGAAGAGAATCCATGCCGATAGGATCAACTCTTACGGGGTGGTGCAATATAAAAAGCTCTATCTTTTTGACCGCCTGATATCAGTGTGTTCACAAAAGTTTTTAGTTACAAAATAAAAAATTAATTTATAAAAAAAAGAAATGAGTTAAATACAGAATGGCCCACTATCGTGTATTAATATATTTTCCCTTAATTTGAGTTTGTTCGATCATAAAGAATAATATTTCATTTTTTTACAAATGTGCATTTAAATATTGATCATTTCCAATAGGAGACGGAGAACTGTCATCCGTCGTGCACAGTCGGTGGCAAGATTTCTCCTTGTGCAGGTGCTGATCTGACAACAGTCGTGTCGAGCCATGGTACTAAACATCGACGCCAACTGCAGCATTCAGTGTTCAAAATAAGGAATTTTGTGCCTAAAGAGATTAAAGACTGTAAACAAATATTAATAACCGTAATCGCCATTCCAAAACTTTATTTTATCAGATCCTTATTGTGATAAAAACACAGGTATTTATCCTCCAGAATGCCTTGTGCCATTTCTCTCTCTCTCAATAAAAGATCTTTGGTTGATTAAACCGTTGTAGTTGTCCTTATTATATCAGAAGATTCGTTCACCCATTCGGACTTACACACGACCGCCACATATGACCGCATTAGGCGCGGTTTCCACTATACGATTTCGTCCAGCAAAACGGATCCGTATAGCCGGTATCCTAGCAACGGCCCGTTTACGGACAGCAAAATCACGGAACGGATCGACTAGACCTCTATCCTACTTTATGCTGGATACGGATCCTTACGGATTGACGTCACCGATTCGATAGCCAATAAGTAACTACTTTGTGGTAAACGAGAGCTTTGAAAAACATGGCGGTAAACGACGAAATACTTATAAATTTGGTTGGTGAAAACGTTTGTCTTTACCACAAATCCCGAAAAGAATATCACGACAAAATATTAAAAAATAATACTTGGGATAGAATAACGGACCAACTTACACAAGATGGTAAGTTCATGAACAGAATACAGTACAGCTAATCGAATTGGTCTTGTGCACGTGTTCATTCTTGCTTTATAAAATATTATTTAGTTTTAGAATAACAAAGCGTGTATTATCCACCACTATTCATCACTATATGATTGTATCTTCCTTCCAAAAGTGTTAAATTAAACATTATATTTATCAAAATCATAGATTTGATCGAAATAGATAAAACAACCTCTTTCTCCATCTTGAAGTAAACTTTTTCTATCGACGTATTTGATTGGTTTATTTTTACAACATTCTTTATTGGCTACTTCGACATGACGTTTTAAAAGTTACGGATCCGTTATACGGCCTATGTGAGCACGTAAACGTTTTGCTGTCCGAAATCGGAAGCTACTGGACGGCGTCGTGCTGGACGAAATCGTACAGTGGAAACCGCGCCTTAAGCCTAAACGCCTGTACAGTTCGTCCCGACGCATCCACTGTTTCTAAAATATAAACATTCATCTATCATAAAAATCATAATTATGCAGGGTGTTCACAAATATCCTCGGTGATTATGAACAGGTATGGAGTCACCGTCTATTGTCGTAGGCATACGAAATTGATGTCAGTAGAAAGAGAAACTCAAAATGTTTATGCTCACCTCACAGACAATCGATGTGCGCCCTCGTGTCACCCGGCAGACAACAACAACATATTCCTACTTACAGTACGTCATACACGCTCGAGCATATCTACCGAGATGGACTGGATGGCTGCACTGATGCATAGTTTCAACTGTTGCAGATTCTGAGTGTATGGAGATACGTACATACTATCTTTGACATAACCCCATAAGAAAAAATCGCAAACAGTAAAATCTGGTGATCTCGGTGGCCATGTGCAGAAGACATTTTCGATGGCTCCACCGCACCTAATCTATCTGTTTGGTAGTTGTGCATTCCAGATGTTCCCGAACATTGCGATATCAGTAAGATGATGAGTGATCTTGCTGATAGAGGAATTTTGCTTTCATCAGCTATTTGTGGAAACAACAACTGCGTCAGCATATTCAGATAACTGGAACCGGTAATGGTGTCCTCCATAAAGAATAAACTCTCTGGTGTTCTCCGCCGCAATGAGACATACCACGATAGTCAAAATAGAATTCCATGAACCGTTCGTTCTCATAACACCAAGATGCAGTGTGTAATATCCACCGCTACGAACTTTTATAATCACGGAGTATATTTATGGATATCCTGTATATTTTAAGTTGTTAATTCAAGAAGTGAACATATTAATATGTAAGTGAAAATATCATATAATGTTTAAATATAAGAATTATACTTAGACCAAGTTATAAGTGATGATTATTTTGTGTCGCCAGTCATTTCATACTTAATAATTTTTCAGACAAATTATTTTAAAAAATTTTAAATTTTAATAAAAAGCATTAAACAAAATTTTACAATATCTATTGAATATCATATATCATTTTTATATATTTTCAACATTTCCGACAAATTTCTTAATATATATTCAACATTTCCGACAAATTTCTCAATATATATTCAACATTTCCGACAAATTTCGCATAATATATATTCAACATTTCCGACAGATTTCTTAATATATATTCAACATTTCCGACAAACACATTTCTTTATATATTCAATACTTCTGACAAATTTTATTTTCATTTTAAAAATTTTGAATATTTTACATAAATTACATATAATTTACTATTTTAAGATCATTACTATTAAATATTATTAATAAACATTTCTTTTAAATATACACTACTAAAAACAACTATACAATAATGTAATTAAATTTTTATGATAATTGATAAGAAGTTTAATAATTTTTTCAGTTAAAAATGCTTTAAACATTTCTTTTTAATTTTATATATATTTTTTGATAATGTACAATTTCATAAATTGTTTTTCTTCAACTTCATTAGATTTCAATATGTACTCAGTAATGGAAAATAATAGAGAATAATAAACAGTAATTGTTCACTTCAGAATTGTAACTTTTATGAATTTGTAAAATTCTTTCCATAAATCTTTTTGTTAAAAAATTTCAGTTTTCATCAGATTTGAAGTTAATAAATATTACATCCATTCCATTAGTTTATTGTAATTTTTTAATGTCAGGTCCAAAATAGAATATATTGAAATTATTTCAAAATCATAATTATTATTATTTTGAAATGGATTATTATTAATAACATTGTTAAAAATATAACTTTATTTTCATAGAATTTCTGTCTTCAGTATTGTTCTTTGTTTTTAAATTCATCTAAGAAGAGAAATTTAACTTAAATATATATATACAGTATATTAAAAAAGTACAGGGTGACCATAATTAAAGAGGAGGTGTTTAGAACCCGATATCTAAGAATCTTTCGGATCAAACTCAGCTAAATTTGGTGTACATAGTTTCAGACTATGGGAATTCGATTTCGCTAAAGAAAATAAATATTTTCGAAATGCACCACCAGCGGGAAAATGCCTTTGCACACGGAGTTAAGAAGACGTAATAAAGAAAACAAAAGGTCACAGTTGACAACTGTTTTTATTCTGACTGAATTACAAGAATGGTTCAATATGTTGCCCTTGCACATTTTCCAAAAATTACATTATTCTGTCCTCCAAAGTTACTAAATTGACCACGTGTCCTTGATAAATCAAGTTTTTTAAATATCCCACAACCAAAAGTCACATGGAATGAGATCAGACGAACGGGCTGGCCACTTCGTAGGGAATGTTCGCCTAAATATTTGGTCTTTTGTGAAATGCTATCGTAAAGGCCGTGACACACTGAATGCGACGCAAAGTGAAGCACAAAAGCCGTGACACACTGAACGCGACGCGAAGCGAAGCGAAGATGGCAAGAAAATTTTCATCCTTCGCTTCGCGTGGTACTGCGCCACAGCCTATCTACATTGTAACGGAGTTATTTCTCATGTTTCATGGATTTACCTGATAGAGGTCGCTTGCAAACTGTGGTTGATTTGTTATTAAAGAGGTGATCGTATATTTTCGGTATTCTTTTAATCTCATGTGATATAGATATGGTCTTTTTTGTATTTCTAAAACAAAAACAAATTCTATATCTGAATCCAACCACACGGTTGATTTTCCGCCATTTTCCAAGTATATAAAACATTCGTTTCTATTGGTTGATTGCTTCCTCAGCGTCTTACAACACTGTATTGATCGCGCGTGCTGATTGATCAAAGTTCAACTTTTTCATCTTCTTTCGCGCAGCTACTCGCGTTAACTCGAGCAGCCGCACGGGTAAACATAGTCCAAGACACACTGTACGCTCGTAACCGCGCGAAGCATAAGAAAGCAACTTCGCGCGGTTATGCGCGTACAGTGTGTCTTGGACTAGGTTTAGACAGGCTGTGCCACGCGAAGCGAAGGATGAAAATTTTCCTGCCATCTTCGCTTTGCTTTGCTTCGCGTCGCGTTCAGTGTGTCACGACCTTTAGACTTGCTGCACTTTCAATCATATGAGGTGATACTCCATCCTATATAAATACGTTCATGTCGAGACATCCACGTTGTGAAAGTTGTGGAATAACGAAATTGAGCAACAATTTCTCTGTGTACAGCGGCATTTCCCCCCTAGTTGCGCATTTCGGAACTATTTATTTTCTTTATCGAAATCGAATTCCCATAGTCTGGAAAGTATCTACACCAAATTTGGCTGAGTTTGGCCAAACAGATTCTTGGTATCGGGCTTTAAACACCTCCTCTTTAATTATGGCCATCCTATACTGATACTTTAATAAATTCTTAAACAATTATTTATTTTTTATGCTACTATATTTTGCTTTTCATATAGCTAATAAAACATGTAGAGTAAATCGGAGGAATATGGCGACATTTTTTTCCAAAAGCGATTTCCTTGGTCTGTTTGACATTAGAAATAAAATTCGTGTCAATATAAACTACGATATATGAAACAGCTAAAGATTAATATGCTACAATATTCAAAACACTTTTAAGTAGCAAAATAAATATGGAAATGGATAATATGTAAAAATTAAAATTATACTTGTACGTAAGATAGATTTTATTTACTTTTTGAAATATTTTACTATAATATTCAAAAACATCTCAACATTCAAAACTATAATATATATACTAGAACAGTAGTTCTCAATATTTTCATTAATGCATACCACCAAAACCAAAAGTTTCAGTATCACCAACAAAAATATCTCTTATATACAAATAGGGAGTCAAGATTATACAAATACCATTAATCTCTTGCGTACCACCAGTGGTTTGCCTACCGCTACACTAGAACATTCGTTTTTGCACCTAAACATCTAGACAGTATGATCCAATATCAATCATTTTTAATAGAGTTGGTTCCGGAAATAATCCTCATAATATATATGAATTTTATTCAAATCGAAAAATATTTACACGAACTATTACATATATATATAAATCGCTTACTGTGCTGTACTTTGTTACTCACTAATATTGATCCGATATTGATCATTTCCAAAAGGCTTGGTTCTCCAATAGTTCCAAATAACAAATTTGAATTTTATTCAATGGTCATTCCGTGTCAAGTGATCTAAGGGTCTTTGATTGAACCTCTTCAATTTTGCTGAAGCTTGGTGTGAATATGCATATAGCGTTTCAGAAGAAGCTGTGCACAATTTCAGTTCAAGAAATGGTGTAATTGAGGTACTAGGGGCTTTCTTGTGGAGGTCACCTGTATAACACCAATTTAATCGTGTTACACTCACGAATAATTTTGTTTCAATTGTTGTATAAGCATAATATCTAGTACTCTAAATCTTTCTAAGCTTGTCCAATTTTTGTTCTAATTTCAAAAATCTTGTTACCAAATATCATAAGATCATTGGTCAAATTTTACCAATGTTTGAGAGCAAATATTTCAGTGTTTGATACTTTGAATTTAACTTTTTCTGATACAATTAGAAAGAGCAGATTTTGAACTAGAAGAAAAATGGTTTCCCAGTTTTTCAAAATTAGGCCATTTGATATGGAATGACCTCTAAATAGAGTAAAATTTATGCCTGCCTTAATATTTTCAGTTAGACAGTGAATAAATCTAATTCATATTTACATTTATTCCATTTTGAAATAAAAGTATAAAAAATAAGTATTAAAATAATTTAATAAAAAGCTGGGTAAAAGTCATGCTCATATTAGCACGATACCAAATGAACTGTCAAAATTCAAATTCAAACACAACTCATTATGGCAGCATTCAAGAATCCAAAATGACTATAAAGTGCAATAGATTCCCGATTATCTAGGTTGTTATTCCTAAATAATTGAGATAATCAGGAAGTGATGTTTAATTATAGATGTTTTTATCTTAGATACAATATCTAAAATTTTAAACGCACAGATTTATTTCTTTATCAAAATTGGCTATAAAAATTAGAATCAAATTAAAATTACAAATATTGCAATAATTTTTGATGCAAATAAAAATATTTCTTTTTTCAGTAAATAATAGAACATTTGAATATATGTATTGTATGTATGCAATTTATTTATTTTTTAATATTAAATTCAGATGTTTTTGAGTATTTTATGAATTATCGGGTAACTGATTTCCCAATTACTCCGGTTAATTGGGAATATACTATATATGTAATCGATGACAAAGACCCACATTCGTCTTTCAAATTTTGATTTTGAATAATCATCGAATAAAAAATAACAACAAAATCTTTAACAATCATATTGATAGCAGTCGTAATTTTCACGCAAAAAATCAGCATATAATAGCGTAGATCAAAGCTCTCTCTGTCAATTGTCTATCACTTCCAACATCAACTGATTACAAGCATATGCGCAGAGCGCCCTCAATTGTTTTGATATCAATGTACCATCTGTGTCAAGGGCGACATATTACCCGATATGACATATTTCCTAACTTCTCTATTTTTATATAGTACTTTTTATTATCAACGATTATACTCAAGATTATACATTTAATATAAGTAAGGGATATATATATCATAGATAGATTCATAGATTCAAATCCAGAAGGCTCTCTCTCATTTGCCTTAGGAGCACAAGCAATGTTCTATTAAAAGTATTAAATTTTTAACAGGTTTTACACTTACAACCGCCATTTCAAATGAGAAGTTTTTCCTTGAAATTATACAGGGTGAAGTAAAATTTCGATGTAAAGTTTTGCGTATACTAATAGAACGCATCGAAACAAATCGAAAATGTCAATAAACATATGATGTAAATGGCACCGTTTTCGAGTTAGCATCCTTTAAAGCTAGCTAATTACAATCGAACATGCGAAGAGCTAACCACACGCGTGTCCTATTGTGATTGGCTAGCTTTAAAGGGTCCTAACTCGAAAAACATTTTGTTTAGACCATGTGTTCATTGACATTTTCTATCCAGTTTGATGCCCCCTATTAGTACACAAAACTTTACGACAAAGTTTTTTTCACCCTATAGAATCTATCCAATTTTTGATAAAACTTGGAAATTAGGAGCTTCACATATCCTATCTTCGTAAGATTTGATGGTATATGATTATTTTAAAATTTCCTAAACCAGAGACATGCCGAGGATGAGACGAATGAGCTCTTGCCTCAAATAAATTTAAGCGCCAAAAGAAGAAATACCAAATGTCTACTTCCTAGACGAATGAATTTTTAAGAATTGATGACGACTAATACACTCTGTAAAATAAGTAGGACACAAGAAAAATTTTCACAAAACGTAAAAGAAAGGATTTTTCATTCATGAAAAGTTTCATGAAGAACATAAAAGGATGAATATAAAAATAAATGACAATTGAAAATAATTTACAGAAATAGTAAATAATTTATATCACATCACAACTTGGCACTGTGAATAAATATGTAAAAAAAGTAGGAGGACACTTACAAATAGTAAAGGAAAAATAAAAGA
>AYEL01021396.1:0-45766 GCA_000484575.1 Olivierus martensii
ATTTATTTATTTATTTAATATTTTAAACAAATATTCTTAATAATAAAAGTATCATTCAAATTTCCTTGCATAGAAATTTACAAAATTTATGCAATATGCTGATCACTTCTGAAATATTTTTGTATTCAAAACATAATAAAATGACATTAGCTTGTGTTTTCAATTAGAAAGATGATCCATTTTAATGATATATTTTTTAAAAAATCTTAAATGGGAAGAGTTTAAAAGTAAGTCAATATTTAACTAGAACAGTGGCAAGTGGTTAAAATAAACTCAAATCTAGAGAAACCTGATTTTATTAAACTCCTTATTGATTTTAGGAATTCAAGATTTTCGTAAATATTTCTATCAATTCCATTTGATACTACAATAATTTTTGGCCAAAAATTTTCAATGGTAAAATTGTTATTTTTTTAAAGAAAGATTTTATATTATATTAGATATGAATTCAGTAAAAATGATAAATTTTTACTCAACATTTTTTGAAAATTTTTGAAATGCTGCTGTATTCGTAGAGATTTTCTTAATTTTGTTTTTGTATTAGAGATTTTCTGAACATATATATAGTGCTATAATTTATTTCATATAAATATCATTATATTTTTTATAGCTTGACTTTTAATTAGTAAGTACTATTAATTAAATTATTTATTATGTTTCGTATTATAAATGCAATAAAACAAATAATTACTTCACAAATCTTAAAATTTAAGCATAAATATAACTTTATATTATTGTAAAAATTAGAAATTCGGAATACGAAAATATTATTTTCTACTTACAACTTTTGATTCTCTCATGACGACTAATTTTCTATTTACTTAATGCGGTTTTATCGCCTCCCTCGGAATATCTAATAATTTAATTTCTGTTCTTAATAAAAACAAATAATAATAATTGCCTATATATTAATATAAATGAATAACATGTTGTTTTTAAAAAATGATTTTTAATTTATCATTGTTAAATAAATTAAAAATAAAAGATATATCCTACAAAATTTATCCATCTGGAACTTTATATACATTAAAAATCAATAAAGTTATTTTTATGTACCGGTACTATACTTTATATGGGAAGCAATTAGCTTTTATCTTCAAAATATACAGTGATACCTCGGATCACGAACGTCTCGGTTTAGTACAATTGTCCACCTATTGCGCATATTTTTTACAATTGTCCACCTATTGCGCACCTATTGTCCAACCAATTGTCCACCTATTGTGCACCTATTGAGCATATTTTGTTAAGTTTTAGCGATTTTAGCAATTTGAACAATTGCACACATTTTGTATATTTGTTTACTTATACATATTTTGTTAAATTATAGGTATTTTGTACACATTTTCATCAACTGTATGTTATGTACATTTTCTATAACTGTGCATCGGTACACCTATTGTACATCGTTTGCTAAATTGTACAACTTTACAATTTGTACAACTGTACATTTGTTTTGCACATTTTCTTCAATTATACACATTTTATATACATATTCAGCATATAAAATATAAGATGGCCTGTACAATGGTATCATATATTACAGTACATTAGAATGCATTTATTTTATTTGTGTAAATAATCAAATAATAAATAAGATAAAAGATAATTATTTGAAGTATCAAATAAGATAACAAATAATTAATTATTGTTATTTGAAATTATATAAAATACAAATAATAAAAAAAATTATTTGATGATTCAAATAATTAATCAAATAATTATTTGAAAATAATTTCCAATCAAATAAGATAAAAAATTATTTGAAAAAGTTATTTAAATAAATTTTTATTTAAATAATTGTCCAGGTCTGCCTCTCAGGACTCCGATATTTAAGGGGCGTAAACGGCGCTGGCGGATTTTGTGTTTTGTAATTATTATTATTATAGTTGTTGTAGAAAAACATAATTATTTCTTACACATAATTTAAACGGTGCGCCCTCTCAAATTCCGCTCACCGTTGCGCCTCTGGCTACTGAAAAACTGGAAGTGTGGGACCCGAATTTGAACACCAGGGTCCTCCAGGGTAGTAAGCCAGAGCTTGATGTTTGCTTTTTTGCTAAAATTTTTGCAGTTTTGTGAACTGTACTAAGACCTGCCTCGTCCACATTGTATATTTAATTTGCTATGAATTTTTCTTTCTCAATAATACCTTCATATTTATCAAAAAAAAAATCCATAACAGTGTTAGAATAAACTTAAGCCATGTGTAAGCTTACAAATGGTAGTACGAAATAGGCACATAGGTCAACTTGAATTCAAATTTACGGCGCTAGACTATAAGACACTGAACGTTGATGTAAAAAAGAGAAATAATTTAAAATAGACAATTTCATACAGAAATTTGTTTCACTGATTCTCACGAATAGTAATTGTATAAAATCCTTAAGAATCGAGCAAAAATTTTAATGAAAAGTAACCCGAAAACTTATCTTTTTTTATATTTTTTCATGGAGTGACCGCACATGTCCTAGTTTGTTTACGAATGCATGTCTGATTGTTGTTTACACTTTCTACCGCCAGAAATGCCTGTAAATGTCTTAGCTTAGGAGAAACAGCGGGAGTACGAATTAGGCAATTTTCCTCTATATTACAACTCCATTTACTGGATTAGAACTGAAAAAAACAATGCCAAGAAATGATAAAGAAAACAAAAATTTTGCAAAAGTTATTAATGAGATATTTGTTTTCGTTTACAGTAGTTCTTTTGATGTTAAGCAACCAAATTACAGCCATTTACATAAAATTGAAATATATTACAGAAATGACACATTAAATTTTTGTAACTATAGCATTTTGATTTTGTCTAATTTCGTTCATTTGAAAATTATTTTCTTCTAAGTAAAAGAAGAAATAATTTTAACTTTTTGTTTAAAAATTGAATTACAGGTAGTTCTCGACTTAGGCGCGGTTTCCACTGTACGATTTCGTCCAGCACGACGCCGTCCAGTAGCTTCCGCACTTTTTGTTTAAAAATTGAATTACAGGTAGTTCTCGACTTACCACGAGGTTGGAACGGAAGTTCCAACGTCTCCGTCCTAAGTCGAAGACTTTTTTAATTCTTGATTTGTTTGATTACTGTTTTAATATTTTCATAAGTTAGGTTTCGACGAGGTTGGAACGGAAGTTCCAACGTCTCCGTCCTAAGTCGAGGACTTTTTTAATTCTTGATTTGTTTGATTACTGTTTTAATATTTTCATAAGTTAGGTTTCTATTTAATTTAAAACGGTTAAACTCAAAGCTTTCCTCGCCTTCTTCTTTTACGTTTGAATTTTCATCAGTAGTATTATTTCTCTTACTGGACATGACACAGTTATGAGATATAAAAATTGCAAAGAGAGAAGCAAACACTTCGACTGCTGATTCTGATAACACAGTATAACACAGCGAATCTCCGACCAAATTTTTGCAGGATAGCAATGCGCGCGCATACAACTAGAAACCTAGTGGAGAAGAATTTAAAAGAATATAAATCAACTTTATTCCTGTGTAAACAGTAATAAATTTTGAGTGTTTTGTAAAATTGAGATTATTCTATATACGAAAATTTACAAACAGAGAAATACCAAATTGTCACAGAAATGTACACAATGATATTTTCAAAATCTTGGTTGTTAAAAATGTGAATTAAACTGAAGAAAAATTTAAAGGCTTCTTTCTGATTTATATTAATAGAATTGATTTATGTTTCTTTTTTGACTGATTTGTAAAATCCATATTTTTCCAAGCTCTCGTTTACCACCAAGTAATTTCTTATTGGCTATCGAATCGGTGACATCAATCCGTAAGGATCCGTATCCAGCATAAAGTAGGATAGAGGTCTAGTCGATCCGTTCCGTGATTTTGCTGTCCGTAAACGGGCCGTTGCTAGGATACCGGCTATACGGATCCGTTTTGCTGGACGAAATCGTACAGTGAAAACCGCGCCTAACACACAGCGAATCTCCGACCAAATTTTTGCAGGATAGCAATGCGCGCGCATACAACTAGAAACCTAGTGGAGAAGAATTTAAAAGAATAGAATTGATTTATGTTTCTTTTTTGACTGATTTGTAAAATTGATTTTTAATTTAAGTAGCCAACAACAGTTATTGAATAAAAATAAAATTGTTTATACTGTATTAAAAAAATAATTCAAACATTAGTTATTTTCTAATCACACTGTCAGATGCAGAGAGGCTGCTGCTCCTCCAAAGAAGTTCGGTTCAATTATATTTTAAGTTGTGAAATATAGTAGTTGGTGGTATTATTATATGTTAAGCTCGGTTTTCCTGAATCTTTCAGTTTTAAGTCCTTAAAACTGATCCCTCAAAACTGTTATTTGGTGTATTTATGTTAAGATTGGTTTGATGTTTCCTTAACAGTTTTGAGGGTTGTAATTGATGTTTTTTCTGTCAACAGATGATGCCACTTTCTTCTCAGTAAGAGTACTAAGTGGCGGGGCGAAATAAGCCCTTCCACAGTCTGTCCACTCCTGCGGAGGGGTCAGCCGGATTGTGGAGGACGTGGATCGACGGGCCGGGCCCGAACCCCATGATAAATATTTTCAAGGAGTGGGATCCGAGACTCGAATCCGGGTCCTCCAGAGTGGAAAGCAAAGCGTTTCCACGTGGCCAATCCGGCCTGTAGTTGGTGTTTATTGGCTTTTCTCTTGTTGTAGTGTTACAGTTGGATTGACCAATCCGGCCTGTAGTTGGTGTTTATTGGCTTTTCTCTTGTTGTAGTGTTACAGTTGGATTTCTGTGATTCTTTTGCGAGGTTGATATCATTCACCATTTCTGGTATCTCTTCGGATCGTTCTTTGTTTCCTTCCTCAGTTCTGTGAGCTGAACGGGCGGAGCCCAGAGGCGTTGTTTTTGTTTAGCTTGGTTTTGATATTTCCCTAACAGCTTTGACGGCTGTTATTCCCTCGGCTATTCTTTTGTTGAGGTCTTCCAATAGGTTTCTGCGTTTTTTTTTGCGGGGTCATTATTGTTCACGGTTTCTGGGATTTTCTTTCATTCTCTTTTGTTCTTTCGATATTTCTTTGTTTCCTTTCTGTTTCTTTTGTTTCCTCACTTGTGAAAGTTGACTTTAGTTTTTCCAAAGTTTTATACTGTTTCCACCTGTTAAATTGGTTTGACTTATCTAGGGTTAGATATTTGTTTCTGCAGTGTTTTCTATTGTTTCCTTGAATTATTTGATTTAATTTGCATTAGTACTTTCATTTATTTGTGTTTCCAGCTGTTTCCCGGTGTTTCTCATTATTATTTCCTGTACTTTTGATTTTTCAGTAGTTTTATATTGATTCTAGCATGTTGCCAATTGTTTACCTTTGTTTGTATTGTTCCCGATCGCTTTATTTGGTATCAGATTTCAATTTCATCTGATATAATGCCAATAGCATAGAGTGAATGTGTTTGTGTGAATGGATTCTTATTTCCAAGCAAACTGCCCTCGCGGTGCACTTCAGCTGTCGGTTTTTCTCCAATGATGTAATTCCATTGGTTTTCCCGATGGCTGAGGTGCGTCAGTAGTATGTCTATTCCCACACTTTTTTTCTTGTGGGAATGGAGATATCAGAATATTTAAGTTAGGTCTGGTTGGTATTACTAACACCTTCTGTCCTATTATTTCTTAAGTTGAGTGACTGTGGTATGTTGATTATAGATATAAGTCTAGTGAAGTTACTAACAAACTAACATTTTATTTAATTAAAAAAATAAATAAAAATAAACAAATAAAAAATAAAAATTATTGGTTTTTAGGTATTTAGGTAAGCCGAAAGTGATGTAGGATCTCGGACAGAGGTTTTTTTCTTCCAATGGAATCCGAATCTACGACATCACAAAGGCTGTGGCTCAGCTCATCCCTTTTTCACTTCTCTTGAACTATGTCTATGTTTGGGTAGATGTCATCGATTTTGTGTTCGTCAATATTTTTGTCTTCACTTCAAGAAATTAAAGGAAATATTATCAGTTCAAGAAACTAAGAAAACTATGAAGAAAAGAAGAAAAAAAAGATTCTCTCTCATGGGTATGTTCGTGGATTCTGTCTCGCGCGTTAAACTACACAAACTCCAATTAAGGTTAGAATCAGATTTTAAGTTTTTACCTTTCGTTAGTTCTATTCTGTTCTATTTGTCTTTGATTCATATCTGTCTCGCGCGTTAAACTACACAAACTCCAATTAAGGTTAGGATCAGATTTTAAGTTTTTACCTTTCGTTAGTTCTATTCTGTTCTATTTGTCTTTGATTCATGTTATATGTTTTCTAATTATTTGTATTATTTTTACTAGTATTTTATATTAAATATATTACTTACTTATATATAGTTTAGTTGTTGATTGTTGCTGCATCAGTCGTTTCACTTTTGGATTCCTGACCGTCGCTTACCCATAAAACTCACAGTTTTCGGCCTTAATCCTGACGTATAGTATTCACTTGTATAACATTAGCACTTCACTTTTGGATCCCTGACGCTTACCCACAAAACTCACAGTTTTCGGCCTTAATCCTGACGTATAGTATTCACTTGTATAACATTAGCTATTCAAAAATACAGTATAGTGTAATTCAAACCATGGAAATAAATCCTTTTATAAATCTTTATATAATCCTTACTTTCGTATCTGACATTCAAATGAAATTAAATTTAATTTTTTAACAAAAAATAAAATTATTTCTTTTTTAATTAAAAGAAAATAATTTTCAAATGACCGAAATTAGAAAAAAATCAAAATATTTACAAAAATTTAATGTATCTCTTCTATGTCTATGTCAATTTTATATAAATGGTTGGAATTTGGTTGCTAAAGATCGGAAGAACTATTGTAAATGAAAACAATAAATATTTACGTTTCCGAAACAAAATGAATCAGAAATGTTATGAGATAAAATTAAAAAGTACTATTGTTTTTTCATCAATATATGTTTTGTTCAGTTTTCCTTCTTCCATTGAATTTAAAGAAAAAGCAGTAATATCAGAAATGTTATCCAGTATGTTAATGTGTGTATTTTTGTTTGTTTTTTTATGAATTAATTACTTTTAATGAATTCAATGGAAGAAAAATTAATTTTATTTTTTAATAATTATAAGTTTAGATTATTCTATTAACTCATATAATTCATAAATACATCTTCCTTCTTAATACATTTTTGATATCACATATATTTATAGTTTTAACATTGTTTAATACATACATATAAGAAGCTAATAAATAAAATCGAAATAGTAAAAATATATGATTATTTTTTATATAAATGATTGTAAGTGGAAAATATAGTAAATAATGTATTATATTAACGAAGCATGAAGATTGATAATTCCAAAAATAGTAAGATTAAACCATTTAAATTTCTTAACTTTTATTTATAATAATATTGTATTAAAATATTTCTAATATATTAATTGTTTTTTTCGTCTTAATTTCTATTGTTGCTTTTATGATTAAATTATTACAACTCTATATTGTTTATAGTAAAACTTTATTAATTAAATTCAATAAAATTATATGAATTAATTTCAAGTAGGAATTTATATTTCACAGAAGACGAATTATTTTTCTTATTCTTGCACAGCTAATTATTTGGAATCTATTTATTATACTCGTATATAAATTTTCGATAAATGAAATAAAATTTTCTTTTTGAAAATGATGCATTAATCATATTAATTTTTGAAATTTTCGAATTTATTTATCATTAAGTTTTCCTTAAACATCTAGAACATTTATCGTTACGAATTTTGTAATATTGTAAGTAAAAATATATTAAAAAAATACATGTAAATAACTTTATTATTAATATAGCAATTATAGGAAGGCAGTTCAAGTACTCTTACCAAAATATAAGAAAGATGAAAATTATGTTTAAGTAATTTATTTAAAAATAAATTAACCGATAAATATATTTTATCAATATATTTAACATTTCATATTAAATTTTATCAATTTTTTATTAATTATTCGTATTATCCTAGGTACAAATTTTTAAAAAATCACTTTCATTACATATTATACTAAATATGTAATGAAAGTGAATGAAAATTTGAAAATTTTCAATAAAATCAAACTGTTAATATTCTTTGGATAAAAAGCGCTGTTTTATCCAAAAACAAAATCAGAAATTTCGAATCTTTAATAAGTATGAAATTTTAAAATTTTTATAATTAGAAACAAACTAAATTATACTAAAATATTTAATATTTTACAGACCAATATCAAACAGGAAACTGAAAATTTATATCCTGTTGTTCTTCCGTCTTTTAAACTAATATAATACTGTATATATTCTGACCAAAGTCATTCCAATATTTCTCTCAAAACAGTTTTAAATTTCTCGAGGAATTAAAGCTCTATGAAACATTTTTTAAACTTTAATTAATTAAAAATAGTAAACAACTTTCCGATGGCTCATCATAGCTATAAGTATAGTACAGTATTGTATTTTGTTTACAGCTATCGAAAGAATACTGTTTCCTTTAAATAATAACAATAAATAATTGACAAAAGAAGAACGAACTAATGGTGAGTTTAAAATTCATATTTATAATTTAAAAAAATTGTAATTTTTCTCATAAATTCGTAAAAGTTATTAATCATTATAAACTATGATTCTTTTAGAGCAGGCGTGTCAAACTCATTTTAATTCATGGGCCATTTAATGAGCCTGTAAGATTGCCGCCGGCCATATCACATTTAAATTCTTTTTTTTTTTAAATTACATCTTGGAGTAAGGATTCAGAAATATAGAATAATTAAAAAGATTGTATAATCAAATAAATATATTACAAAAATATATAATTATACATAATTGCTTTTAATTATACATGTTTTTTAATTTAATTCCTTGCTATCAATCCAATTTTCTATTAAGCATTTTTAAATTCAATTCCTCGCTATCAATCTTTAATTTTCTATTAAGCATTAAAAGTCACATTTTCTGTATAGAAACAAAAGCTTTCCATTAAAATTTTAAAAATTCAAAATATCCATAAAAACAAAAGCTTCCATTAAAATTTTATAAATTCAAATATCCATAACTACTTACATTTTTTAATAAGTTAATAACACAACAAATCTTTAACAAGCCGTTGGCGCATTCTTTATACAGTCCTTCAAAGAGGGATTGTTTGGAACTTGATCATTGTATTTGTCTATCCAAAAAAATACAGGTTCTCATTTATGGCTTTTAGTTTTTTTGGTAAGAAATTTCGCACAAAACGATGTTGTTCTTGCAGGAAAGCACTTAGTTTGTATCACCGATCTAAAAAAGATCAGTGTCGCCTGTACGTATACGTCCAATAAGGCCAATTGAAAAAAAAACTAATGCAATTGTATTTCATTAAAATCAGACTAGTGTATCATAGTATATGACACAGTTACGAAGCGACAATTACTTCCTATTATCTCATAACATATTATTCTCATTTTCATTTTAGTTGAGAGCATTAAGGGTCGCAAAAAAACACTTCGAGGGCCGTCAGTTTTACACTCCTGTTTTAGAGTAATTGATTTAGTTTAGTATTTTTTTTAAATTTATGGAAAATTTATATTTGAATTTTATTTCAATTCTTTTATATCAAAATTTATTTATAACAATGGATGTTTATTGAGAAATTTTATTTATAATAAATTTATAAGGCTGGACTCAAACGAGTCGACGTCGCCGTATATTCACGCCAGGGAAGGACCTTGAGACAAGTATCGGTTGCCATAGTGTCGCTATCGTATTCCTTCGGAATCGTGCTAGGTTGTTCTATGGAGCGTGACCAGTGACTAAACCCGTATTCTTCGAGTTGAATATTTCGGCGACACACCTGTGCATTTCAGGCTGGTCGTCCACTGGATGCATATTCGTACGATTTAATGGCTGTCAAAATGCTGACGATCCCGATCAGGTACAATTATCGCCTTACCGAAGCACAGCGAAAGAGGTACATGTCGAAAGAGGAGGCCGAAACATGCAAAAAATCCATAGTGAATCAAGGATCAAAGGTCAAACGTTTACGAGATACAGAGGCATCTAAGCGGCATAGGTAGTGGAGCACGGGAACTGGACGCGTCGCGTGGCAGATCGCAGCGACGCCAGGCACAACGCCAAACCACATGCGCCATTTGCAATAAACGGAACTTTGAGGGTCTATATCTCGTAAACGTTTACTTTTGACCCTTGGATATCACTAGGTGATGTTTTGCATGTTTCGGCCATCTTTCGATATGTACCACTTTCGCCGATTTTGCATGTTTCGGCCCCCCTTTCGATGTGTACCACTATCGCCGTGCAGTGTTTCAGCCTCCCTTTCGATGTGTACCCCTTTCGCCGTGCTTCGGTAAGGCGACAATTGTACCCCAGATCGTACGACTACGTATGATTGAGCGTTGTCCAAAGATAGTATTGTCCACTGGAAGCGATTGTATCACACATGACTCAGTCACTTTGTATATGAATCAAATATTTTCAATACTAATACACGCACTCCATTGTTTAAACGGTGAAAAAACTGGCGACAATGTAATCAACTCCATCTTGTGTAATCAATGTTATTTTGTAAATAAAGATTTTGTTACCAAAAATATCTTGTAGAGGTAACTGGCAAAAATTATCCATATGTATCTATTTGTCTTTATCCTTGATCTTTACAGACAATTTAAATTGTATTTATTCCGTAGTTAAGTGCTTATACAACTTTGCATAAAAATCTTAAATGCATAAGATTAACATATTTAATATAAAAAAGATAAATATAACTTTTATAATTTTTATGATAAATTCTTCAAAAATTTATTAATCAATTGATACAGCACAATAAAATTAATTTGCAATTAATTTACAGATTTATTTACATATCTTTTCATGAAACAAATAATGCTAAATATACATTTATAATTTAAATTTTGTTTACCTGCAAATATATCCTTACAAATATTTTTATTATTACAACTAAAATAAACTTATGCAGGTTCTTGTAATAAACCTTTATAACACATTTTAGATAAATATTTCTATTAAACAAATTATCATTGGTGCATTGTTTTTTAGTATTAAATGGTTTTTATGTAAAATCACATTTGCACAAAACAGTTAATATTACATTAATAAATTTATCAATAAAAATAGCTTTACATTCATTGCGTAAGCTGTTATCTAGAAGCTGCATTAATGGGAATTATGCGTTTTTTCTTCTTTATTTTGATTATAATAAAATGTGCAATTAATTTACAGATTTATTTACATATCTTTTCATGAAACAAATAATGCTAAATATACATTTATAATTTAAATTTTGTTTACCTGCAAATATATCCTTACAAATATTTTTATTATTACAACTAAAATAAACTTATGCAGGTTCTTGTAATAAACCTTTATAACACATTTTAGATAAATATTTCTATTAAACAAATTATCATTGGTGCATTGTTTTTTAGTATTAAATGGTTTTTATGTAAAATCACATTTGCACAAAACAGTTAATATTACATTAATAAATTTATCAATAAAAATAGCTTTACATTCATTGCGTAAGCTGTTATCTAGAAGCTGCATTAATGGGAATTATGCGTTTTTTCTTCTTTATTTTGATTTTAATAAAATTTTTAAAAATTAATTTGAAATATTTTAAACAGATAATTGCTTAAATCAAATATATCTTTATTTAGAATTAAAAATTTGGAATCGTCAGCATATTTTTTTCATTGAAATATGCAATGTCTCAATGGTACGTGTATCTTCTGTGGATACATTAATGCGATCATGGCAAAATTTACTGCGGATCCACCCAGTAATTTATGAAATTACATTTATTTCCAGATCTACTGAAAATGGAATTATGTTATCTGAATTAAAAATATTTGTTAATGTATTTATTTAATTTTATTTTTTTCAATTTCTTTACCTAATAATTGAAAATAATCCAAATCAGCTTTGAGGATTTTGTGGTTTTGTACTTTTGAAATGATAAATTTACAGTATAGTGCTTTTCTTTAACCTAGCAATATATTTGGTATATTTAGATTTATTACAATTTAGTATATAAATCCCATAAAATTTTTATAATATATTAATCTATTAAAATTTAAATTTACCCTTATGATTTATTTGCAGGATTATTATAATCTTCCGAAAATGGTCCGAATATACATGATATATTTTATTTAATTTTAAAGAACTTTCTTTTTTTTCAGAACAACATCTAAATCAATTCTCTTGGATATTAAGACCATTTTTTGCATTTATATAAAATTAAATCAACATTCAAACATGTGTAATATAATTAAATACTGTATATATTAAATATCGTTTAATACTGTATTTAATTCTCATAATCATATAATGATATTATTTATTAAAAAATGAAAAACTAGGCCATTTAATAACATTCTGATGAGATGAAACGGTTTTTTAACTCATTTCATGGTAAAAGTCATATTAAATTATGAATATAATTAAAAATTAATATTGTAAACTTTAAAATAGGATGCTATAAAAAACATACAGTGAAACCTGTTAAAATGACCACCTTGGCACAGTGACCACCTGGCTAAAGGGACCAAATTTTAAAAGCTGGTTTGTTTCCCATAGGATGTAATGCTATTTTCTGTCTGTATAGTGACCACCTATCTAATGTGTATAGTGACCACAAACATAGTTTTAAGAAATTTTAATTTGCTATAGTGACCAAGAAGATTAATTTCATGGAAGAATTATTGTATTTTCCTTATTTTTTTCAGTTAGGTAAAATTCTGAGGATTATTATTCCATTAGAATTTTTCTGTTATGATAAAATAGCCTATTAAACCAGTATATTAAAAAGTAAATATTGTAATACTACTGTATATGTACTTTTATACACTATTTTAATTTAGGTTTGACTATGTTAAATGCAGATATACAGATTAGTATTAATTGTAGTACAGTATATGCTTGCTATAAGACTGTTTATCAGAAGGTGATATATGCTATATGTCGTCATTATCACTTTACTATAAGTTGACGATTTTAATTAATATAAATTTGCAGTTTGGATTAATCTGTTAACAATTTCTTTCACTGCAATGAAAAAATGCCTTCTATTCATGTCAAAACCCAACAAAAATTATAACTGGGATCTAATTAATTTCTTGGAACACAGTACACAAAGAATAACTGCTGTTAAGTTTGGAAGACATGTCCATAACATTAATAAGTGAAAAGCTGAGTACCTAGCTTTGCAATGAAAAAATGCCTTCTATTCATGTCAAAACCCAACAAAAATTATAACTGGGATCTAATTAATTTCTTGGAACACAGTACACAAAGAATAACTGCTGTTAAGTTTGGAAGACATGTCCATAACATTAATAAGTGAAAAGCTGAGTACCTAGAATGCTATGAAGTGCAAAATGAAAATGGGAGTTTATTTTAACATGCAATTTTCATTAATATGTGTAATTTTTCTTTTTAGCATTCTGTATGCCATGGGTGGCCAACAGCCGGTAGCAGCAGAGCATTTAGACAAAATTCTATATTTGCTGACGATGCCAACATGGCGCCTATGAATTGACAGTTGTGAGACTTGAAGTGAAGTATTGTGTTTAAGATTTATGAGTAAAATAAAAGGAAAACACCATCGTCGCTGCCGGATAGCTCGTTTTGGGCTAATGTCGTTTTGGGATATGTGGTTTTGGCTCCTATCTCTACTCTCACCATCAAACGAAGAATTGGTTTGATTGTTGAAGGTAGATCGCGAACTCATTGTTAACTTATAAAGTTGATCTTAATGACAAACAAGTTGGCCACCCCTGCTGTATGCTATAACTTAAGAAACTGTAGGAGATTTTATTTTAAATTTTTTATGATGAAAATGTTTTTCTTTTGGAGGAAGAGGAGGATCACTGTCCTGTATAGTGACCACCTGTGAAAAGTGACCAGTCAGGTTGGTCCTGAATCGCGAACTCATTGTTAACTTATAAAGTTGATCTTAATGACAAACAAGTTGGCCACCCCTGCTGTATGCTATAACTTAAGAAACTGTAGGAGATTTTATTTTAAATTTTTTATGATGAAAATGTTTTTCTTTTGGAGGAAGAGGAGGATCACTGTCCTGTATAGTGACCACCTGTGAAAAGTGACCAGTCAGGTTGGTCCTGAGGGGAGTCACTTTAACAGGTTTCACTGTATTTGATATTTTCACTAATTTAACAATATTCATTACAAAACTACGTAATCTAAATACAGTGATACCTCGGTTCACGAACATAATCCGTTCCTTGACCGTGTTCGTGATCCGAATCAGTTTTTCCCATTGCAATTAATGCAAATCCAAATAATACATTTCTTGTCAAAGAAAATTTTTTAACATGTTATGGCTTTATGTGTGGAGAAAGAAAAACACGTAAATAAAAAAATCTTTTTATGATTTACGTGTTTTTTACTATGTTTTATTATAGAGCCTATTAATTTAATATATAAATAATATATACTTTATATAACTTATATATATATATTTCAAAATAATATAAAGGGTAAAATACAACTAATGCCATCCGTCGGAAAAAAACGAAATTATTTTCCAAACAACCCAATATGTTAAAACTATATTTTCTGAACCTGACTCTTTCCATTAAAGCTATACAATAGCTATACATAAGCTATACAATAGTACAATTTATTGAAAAACAATCTCACGTTTATAATATTAAAACATGGATTTTAAATCAACCATTATAATGTTGTTTATATTTCTTAAAGTCAAATTTATAGGAATTGTTCATTACATCAAAAAGGTGAAAGTTGAAAAAATAATGAGACATGCATTTTTTATATTTTTTTAGAAATTAAGATGTAAATATAAAAAATATAATTTAAGTACCATTGCAAAGAAAATTAAAATATCATCCCTTAAGATTTCTATACGACATCAAACTGTGATATGTCATCATGACGATAACGATAGTAACGCCATGCTGTTGAAATGGGTTTTGCCAAACATTTCATTGGATGGTTTTGGTCACGTGATTTCAGAAAAGTTTCCATTGTAGATATAGGAAGTTTCCCATCTGTATCTCTTAATCTGTGCATGCAAATACACACATACAGTCTGTTCGCGTTCGGAAGGCACCTGAAGATTTCGATGTCACGTGTTTATCGGACAAGTCTATTAGTATTTTGGGGATCAGGGTTTTCGTTTTACATGAGTCATAAAGTGAGTTTCTCCTCGGGTTAGGACGTCTGCTGCTAATTCTCTGAGTTAATTATCTTAGTGCATGTCGAAATTTCTAACTTTAAAAATATAATGGCATCTATGTCTAAAAGAAAAGTACTTCATAGCGAAAAAAAGAAAGGAGACTACAAACAAAGGGAAAATAATCACAATGGACAAATCTAGAAGATAATGCTAATGAAAGTAACTGTTATAACAGAACAAAGATTAACTGGTTAAATAGGCCAAAGGGTAAATGTGTAGCTTACCTGTGAGATATTTATGAGAAGTGCAGTGCACACCTTGATGATTTTGAAAACTTTGTCTTGAAAACAGAGAGAATTTTTAGAATGAATCTTTAATCACAACTGAATTATAGATTCATATTTTTATCATCAATCAGTGGGAGAAAAATATTCAATTCACTAATGTATAATCTGATCTTTTTTGAAAAAATTAGTGTTGAAATTAAAAATTTGCCCTCCCATCGATTGATGATTAAAATACGAATTGAAAATTCCATTATGTTAAAGATTCATTCCAAAAATTATCTCAAGACAAAACTTTTCAAAGTTGCCATGGCATGCATCATGCTTCACAGTCTTACAGTTAATCTACATGTTTACCATAAAATAGTTGAAAAAACATAGAACAATAAAACTAAAAACATTTTATCAATTATCATTTTCTGAAGTTCTAAATCATACAGCATTAAAATTAAAATAATATATATTAAATTTTTGAAACATTGAAGAATATTAATAAAAATTCATTTTCTCAGCATATAATAATATTCAAAATATAAAAATAATTTTTGAAACTGAAGAATATTAATAAAAATTCATTTTCTCAGCATATAATAATATTCAAAATATAAAACATTCTTATGAAAAGATGAATATATTTCAGATCAACATTCCCATTCAAAACTATAGATCAGTGGTTCCCAACATTGGGCACATATCCCACAAGGGAGCAATTTGATTTTTAAAGGGGGCATTTTGAGAATGAGTTATTAACAGTGAATTTTTTGCATTTTTTTATGTTTCTAAAAGCTTCATATACAGTATATAAATATATATTGTGAGACATTTTTAAAATTAAAATCAGAAAGTACACAGCAATTTTGAAACTTTATTTGCTGTTTTTCATATAAATTCATATTATTTTTTTTTTTTTTTAGCTAAGTGATTTCTACCTCAGTACTTCAACTGTTTTTCATTCTTCTACTTTTCTCTTTCATGAATGCCATGTTTTTTGAAAGCTTGTTTAGACAGTTAACGGCTTTTTAGGCTTCCTCCACGTGAATAGGGGTTCTTTTTTTGAATAATAAAAGTTATATGTCATAGGGGGCATCAAGGGGAAGAGATGCTTGAGATGCTTAGGTAAGGCATGGCCAAAAAAACATTGGGAACTACTGCTATAGATCAACTTTTTACATAACTGCACAAAAATATGTCCTACATGCTACAAAATTCACTGCTCATACTCCTCTAAGGTAGGATTCTAGTTGAACCATAGCACACTGCTGATTGGAATTGAAGATTCACCGCCCACCGACTGATGTATAAAATACGAATTGACAATTCCGTTGTATTAAAGATTCACCGCTCCAATCAGCAGCATGCTATGGTTCAACTAGAATCTTACCTCCTCTAATATCATAAAGAAACTTTAGCACTTACCACAGTTGAGGTTATTATTAAGTTCATACGACATACTTATCAATTGTTAACGTTTTCGGTATCTCTACCATCTTCAGGCTAAGATGTTCAAAAAATGATGATTCGAACACTATAACGGTTCAGCAATCGCTAACGTTTTCGGTATCTCTACCATCTTCAGGCTAAGATGTTCGAATCATCATTTTTTGAACATCTTAACCTGAAGATGGTAGAAATACCGAAGACGTTAACGATTGATAAGTATGTCGTATGAGAACTTAATAATAACCTCAATCGCGGTAAGTGCTAAAGTTTCTTTATGATAAAATATATCCTGTTATGTAAAACGTTCATCTATAGTTTTCGTAAAGGGAAACGAATCTTTGGAATGCTTTAAATATAAAATTAAAACCCGAATTGGATATCTAGTCAACTCTTTTACGAAGTTTTCACTTCTTACAATTTATCGAACTATAATAATTTATTATTATGATCGACTTATTTTACAATTACTCTCTTCATGCAAGTTACAAAAAGTCTAATAGTCAGTGAAGTAAATTTATAAATTTAAACTAACTTATAAAAATATAAGAATTCGTTTTGTGACATGATTCTACAATAAACCTAATCCGAAAACATTGTTCAAAATCTTAGAATTCTAAATTCAAACCTTACATTTAAAGGATACAGTATTTAATGGTTTGGTCCTCCAATTTCGATAATAGCAGAAAACCAGATATCAACTCTTAAAAGATTTAATACGTTTTGTATAATACAAAACGAGATTTTTTACTATAAAAACGAATCGTACAATCACTTTTACGAAAACTTTTCGAAAAAATGGCGTAACAATCACAAAATAAGAAGAAAATGTTAAATTCTTGTACTAGTATTTAATTTTATCGCCAAATATTAGCCTAAATAATTTTCATTTGAAAAATACACTCCGCGGGAAAAATATCATACATGAAAAATATATAAAGTATTTATATACTGTAATATACAATGCTATATATGTTTTAAATAATAATGTAATTGAAGAGTACTAAATAATTCATAGTACAGCATGTATTAAGAATTATTTAGTAGTCTTCAATTTTTATATAAAGATGGGGTTATACAGTTTATTATTATTAAAGATCAAATATTGCTAACAAATGTTACTAATTAATTCAATATATAAATTTTATTATATATTTTTTGCGAATTTATTATCAGATCCGGTTGAATAGAAATCTGTTTTCCGTAGATAAATTTTTGCAATAGTAGATTTCTTTTCTATATTGCTTTTCTTTGCTTGGTTGTTTTACACTCTTTTTCGATTTGAGGTTACTAACAAACACTTCTGTCATTCAAAATAATTAATAACCGATTCTGTTTATTTTTGTCTCAAAAAGCAAAATTTTCTGCAAATAATCATAAAATAATTCTTAAGATAGGCGGCCCGATGGCCACGTGGTAACGCTGTCGGCGTGCCACGGAGGAGGACCCCGATTCGCGTTCCGGTGCGTGCCACGCAGGAGGACCCGGGTTCGCGTCCCGGGTCTGGTCTGGGTTTTTTTCGTGGTACTGGGCTCGGCTTGATGACCCCCCCTTCCTTCACCAGCTGGTCCCACTCCACGGGTGTGGGTGCAGTCCGTGGTTGGAACTGGACCCGCCCCCTTGGTAATCTCCCTGATTGGAAAGGGGGCGTAAAATATGCAAATAAAAACATTACTTAAAATAGTCACGAAGCTATCATAACAGTATTTTAGTACACATTTTCATTTTTTACAACTTTGCACCTAATTATGAGAAATTAGAATCATGGTTTCCATTGGAACAAACAATTTTAAAATAATTATGCATGGCTTTCAATGAATCGCGCTTATGATCCCTATAATAATATATTATTGATTTCACTTCACTTGAGCTGTAAAACATTTAGCAAATTCGCAAGAATTTTATTATGATTTTTCGTCTTCAGTTTCCACAACAAATGGTTTGATTAATTCGATAACTTTTATCAACCGGTTCAGACGAGCCAGTACAAAATAATAATCACACCACTGCTAAACGCGGAAACGATCCAGTGCCTATCCAGAGGCAATTGATATCTATAGTGGAGTCACTCATTAGATGAAGGATGAAGTTCAACGAATCAGATCTGGACCCTCCTGAAAAGAATCTGAAATGTGACAGAATACTGAACCCACCTAAATTTATAGTGGCGCATCCAACTGGGCGATTTCTATATTGCTTTCAATCTCTTTACATTATTATAAGCTAAAGCCATTGCAGAACCAACTCTGAGTTTCTTCTGTCATATTGATAATGTGGAAACGATTTTGTTTTTATACCCAAAGAACTGGGTTCAATTCCAGATTCAACCCCTTGAAAATTTTATTCAGAGTTCTGACCAGCTCATCAATCTCCATTCTCTACAGTCAAGCTCATCCCTATGGAAGTCGGCCGGATTGGCTGAGTGGAAATGCTTCGGCTTTCCGTTCTGGAGGACTCGGATTCGAGTCTCGGGTCCCACCTCTTCAAAATATACCGGTATATCATGGGGTCTAGACCTGGCCCGTCGATCTCCGTTCTCCACAATCCAGCAGAACCCCCTTCGCAGGGGTGAGAAGCTTGTAGAAAGGCTAGTTTCCTCCCATCATTTATTATTTTTCTAGAATGGAAAATGGCGTCATCTGTTGACAAAAAAGATTCCTATGGAATCTTCTAATGGCTAGTAGTTTTAGGAATTCGATTTCAAATCCAACAGTCTAAAATTTTTAAGGGTTCAGGTCCAACTCATTGAACTCCATCTTTCACTTGATAGCTGTCTCCAACACAGATGTGAGAGTCCTTGGATGGCGCTGAAATTTTTCGCTAAGAAAAGGAAGAGAACTGTCCAACCCCAATATGGACCAAATTGGAACTTTATGCAGAAGTTTATGAGGGATATTAATATGCAAATTATTAGATCCCCGTTTTCAATAGTTAACAAAATATTTTGGGTTCTATGTAAGCTGACGACTAAAAAAGAAGACAGTATTAATCATTAATTGGAACATTAATATGGCATCTTTGCTTTCTTCTAATCCATCATGACCATTATTCTCATCACTTAAATCATGATTGTCTTGTTTTAAATAAGTATCGGATGATTAGTATTAGGCCGGCAGAAAGCGTTGTAGAGATATCATGAATCTGAAGAATAATGCGAAAGTTTGGCATTGTTGTCTTGATTTCATGCTGCAAGAAATGGGGGAATGTCCGAAGAATTTTACATTTAACTAGTTTTTCAACGGTATGAGATGATTACAATAATTCAGTATTTAATCATAAACCAATTTTGTTCATCAATGTTAGCTGTATATCTTTGAACTAACCGCAACAGTAGGCTTCTTTGCTTTCACCATGCTAGTGCATTTCGTAGGAAAAAACATTTCAAACACAATATCTTTCAGCAAGTGGGCCAAGAACATCAGATAAGCATAGAGTTCGAGCATTCAGAACATTGATAATGGTCAATATCAAAGCATATATCTCGAAGGTTCAAATTTGGTGGTGATTACAGAAAAGCCATTTTTGGCCAAAGCATACTTAAACATTTCTGTGAATAGTGATGATTTATTTTGTTAATAGATGACGCCACACTCCATTCTGATAGAATTCTATATGGCAAAGCGAAACAAGCCCTTCACAAGCTGCCCACTCCTGCGGAGGGATCAGCCGGATTATGGAGGCGGGAATCTACGGGCCGATCCCGGATCATATGATAAATATTTTCAAGGGGTGGGAAACGAGACTCGAACCCGGACCTCCAGAGTGGAAAGCCGAAGCATTTCCACACAGCCAATTCGGCCAGAATAATGGCGATTTTTAACTGTTGAGCACCAAACCATTTATGTCGGCTGAATGGCCGTGTGGTAAAGCTGTGTCTTCCACTCTGGATCGGATTCAAATCCAGGTCCCACACCTTCAATTTTTAGGAGGGGTCCGGACCGGCCAGTTGAACCCCATCCTTCAACCATCCGGTTGATGCCATCATGGATTTGGCCAGCCTGTGATGGGCTCTCTAAGTAGTCGCTGCCAGATACAAAATATCCCTCGTACGATATGACGGAATAACCAAACTAACCTAACCTAGCCGTCGGCCGGATTGGCGCGTGAAAAAGCTTCGGTTTTCCACTCTGGATGACCCGGGTTCGAGTCTTGGGTCCCACTCTTTGAAAATATTTATCATAGGGTACGGGCCCGGCCCGTCGATCCTTGTTTTCCACAATCCGGCTGACCTCTCCGCAGGGGTGGGCAGCCTGTGGAAGGGCTTGTTTCGATCCGCCACTTACAAGTTAGTATTCTTCCTGAATGGAAAGTGGCGTCATCTGTTGACAAAAAAAGTCTAACCTAGCCAAAAGCATTCATGCAGATGACGTTTGCCCGTGAATACAAATATTTCAGTGCTTCGTCGATTATCGTGAATTCCTGAATTCGTTTTATCATATTTTTCCACTGATGGAAACACATGACGTCCAGAGGCTGGATTAGCTTGATTGCCCCTTCGGGAATTCGATGAATTTTTAATTCTCTTCTGTTTATTTTGAAGAAACAGTCATGTTTATGTCTGCTCATGTCATGTTTTTTTTGTCAACAGATGACACCACACTCCATTCAGGTAGAATACTATGTGGCGGGGCGTTCACATTTTGGAACATCAGCAGCAGGAAGAATATTGAGACCCATCTCGAGAAAAGAATCAAATTTACTTTTATTATCTGAAAATTGTGAACCCATCCAAGAAAATAATCCAACTAGAAAGTTACCAGTCAGTGCTTATAAATCTGCCAACAGGCAATCTAGTGTAATTTTTCCCGTCAATAAAATTCTTCATTCACTAGAAACAGAAAACAAACCTACTGTTGTCGCTGTATCAGCGTTAGAAAATTTTAAAAATAAGAAAATAATAGAGAATACTCCAACAATTTTAATCGCCCCATCTCCATCGCAACTAGACTTTCATCGTTTATCTATAGAACATCCGTCTCAAAAGAAATGGGCCGATGCAGCGGAAAGAATAGCCGAAACTTTACCTCCATCCAGCAGAGAAAAACCTATGGTCATCGTATGTCCTCCAGATGCAAATTATTCAAATGAAGGAACGGATGAGGAAGACGCTAAAGAAAAGGCGCAACCTCTCGTTTTCGTGTCATCGTTATCAGAAATGGTTCAACAAGGAGAAATTATCGATGATTTTTCATATACTTCTGCCGCTAGTGAAATGCCTACAGTAATAGTAGTTCCTTCTAAATCCCAACACACTTTTGTCAAAGTCGATGCAGAAACGTCCAAGATGCCCATAGTACAGAAAACTCCAGAGTATCAACTGGAAGAACAGAATAATAAATTATCTCGAGAACATTCAGCTCGTAAAGAAATCTCTAGAGCTTCTACCATGCAGAGAACTTTAAAGTATCCGCTCGATACTAAACAAGCGAAGAATGCTTCAACAGAAGATAAGAAGATAGAAAGTAAAAATATTTCACTTTCAAAATCAAACAAATCTTCGAGAGATCCAGTTTTCACTGCGGTACAATTCGACTCTAGTATGTTGCCGCCATCAAAAATGGAAATTGGAAGAAGTGCTAAACAAAAATTTAAAGAAGATAGAAAGGAAACGAATATGGAAAATCTGGCGAGCTATGGAGAAAAATTGACTGAATTATGCAAAATGAGATTGGCTCTAGCAGCGATCGAAGAAGGTATTGAACAGACATTGGACGATTGCTTATCGGTTGCCTTAAATCAGAAGGATGATAAAAAGGAGCAACTTCCAGAACGTTTACTTAAAAAGAAATAAAACATGTTTTTCAATTTTCCGCCATTTTACAAATTCGAAAATAAATGACAAAAACTTATTTAAAATATTATATATCATATTTAATTTCACTTTTTAAATTTTGAAGAATATAAATAATTAAACAAAAATAAATATTTTTTTTTATTTCGTATTTTCAAATTTTTTCAAACAAACTCTGGAATGATTGATTCATTCGAAATGATTTTTCTCACGATTCATTTTTATCGTATACAGTGCTAAAGTATCTAGTTTCTTTCTGTGTGGTTTTTTTACACCACTCTCCACATAATGAATACTAAAAGAAGAATTTTCATGCTCACCACTGGCCCCTACATCTATGGTGGAGTCAGCCGTAAATTGGAGAATGGGGTACAACAAGCCGGGGCCGGACCCTCCTGAATAAATTGGAAGTGTTGGACCCAGTTCTCCAGGATGGAAACAGAGCACGCTTCCACCGCAGCCATCTGGTTGACAAGTATCTATAGTTAGAGCCCACTGAAAGGAAATTTGTAAAAAGGATAGATAACAGCAGGCAGGTAAAACCCAAACTATTCAGACGGCTGAATTTGCTCCTGGAAACACTTCGGCTTTCCACTCTGGAGGACTCAGGTTCGAGTTTAATCGGGGTCAGGTTCCATTCCTTGAAAATGTTTATCATAGGAATCCTATGATAAACATTTTCATGGGGATCCAACTGCTGCTGAGAAGTCAACCTGACTGTGGAGGACGGGGATCGATGGGCCGGGTCCGGATCCTATCATAGGATCCGGACCCGGACTTATCGACTGTTTCGCCTCGACACTTAGTATTATTACATAATGGAAATTGGTGTCATCTGTCGACAAAAACCCAAATCATGACTGATTAGTCTTTCTTGTTTTACGTCACTTCAACTTCAAGATTACTAAACAATGGACCATTTCAGAGTTTATCGTGGGCTTCTCAGACCCGATGATAGATGAGAATCAACCCCGGAGGTGCTCCAATCTATTGAAGAAATGCTGAGGTTTAATTAAGATTCATGATCGATTTCAAATTGATCCCAAATCTTAATTAAATCTCCGCATTTCTTTTATGGGAGAGGAGCACTTCCAATTGATTCCCATCTTTTATCATCATAGAGGGTCTTTTTTTTTGTCAACAGATGACGCCACTTTCCACTCAGTAAGAGTACTAAGTGGCGACAATGTGTAATTTAACTCCTACATTAATTATTATATCCATCGCATATCTCTAATCCAAATAATGTACAATATATTCGTCACTGACTCTCTTACAATAGGAATCGTGTGCTGAATTTCAACTCGCTGTAAGTTCGTTCTAACTTGCAAGTTAAATATTATTAATTTATAATTTATATTCAAGAAAAATATAGAAAACAGAATGTCAAATTTAAGGTTTCAATTCCAATTAATAGTAGTAGTAAATAAGTTTGAAAATAACAAAAATCGATAGAAAAACATCATTTTTCCTCTGATTCATCTTCTGCTCTCAGATTCTTTTAAGATCGCATTTTTTAATTAATTTGATAAAATTTGGAATACAGCAAAACTCCATTTAACGCCGTTTCGACATAACGCGGTTTTTTTTAATTCTATATTTTTTATTGATTCACTTTGGAGTGATTTTTCAAATCATTATATTCACAGAAATCCGAAATCGCACGCAAGCAAACAAGTTAGCGTTTTTGAAGATGAGTAGCAAAAATCAACTTGCAACGGATTTTCTTAAAATAAGTTTGGCCATTATTACAAAAGTTATGAATAAGTTTATATAAAATTATTCAAATTTTGATAGAAATAAAAAAACAAGACGAAATGTCATGAGTACTATCGACAATTGTCTGCTAAATGAAAGAGGAAAAGGCAAATGACGTTAGTTGACTTCTTAATAAAAAAAAAAAAAAACAAAAAGTGTTAAATAAGGAAGGTTCTTACTCATCACAAATATAAATTATTTACTCGAATATTTTTCATTTTCATGAATTATTTATGAATACAAATCGATATTAGCGATACGTTATTTACATGTTAAGGTGAACTCTTTAACGCTGTTTCATTTAAAACTTGATTTGTTTGGAACGTATCCTCCACGTTAAACGAGGACTTACTGTATTTCTTATATTACATGAGACTTCTCGAAAATTTCAATAAAATTGGATTGAAGTAAAGGAGATGTGTGATCTTTTCCGTAAACATCTCTAAAAATCTCACTGTTACATGAATTTTGATGAAATTTGGAATATGAGTATATTCTATCTCATTTACAATTATGTAAAAATTTTTGCTTAATTGGATTAAAATGAAAAGATACAGAAGAGAGTAATTCTCTTCTATGGAGTCAGTCGGATGACAGCATAGTATAACATTTGCTTGCTACTTTGAAGAATCCGGATTCAATTTCGGATCCTTCATTTTTCATTTTCAAGATGTGTCCAAACTCATCCTTCGTTCATTTCATTTCATAGATTCCACCATGGATGCTGGCAACCTGTGATCATTTCATTCCATGGATTCCAACATGGATGCGTCGGCCGGATGGCCGCGTGGTAAAGCTTTGGCTTACCACCCTGGAAGATCCGGGTCCTACTTCTCCAGTTTTTCAGGAGGGGTCCAGGCCCGACTCGTTGAACCCCATCCTTCAAGATGGGCTCTACAAGTGGTTACGCTGCAGATACAGTATATCCCTCGTGCAATATGACGGCTTAACTTACTTATCCAACCAACATGGATGCTAGTAACTTGTGATCATTTCATTCCATGGATTCCAACATGGATGCTGGCAACCTGAGGTGGGCCCTAAAAATTTATGCCAAATAAAGTACATCCAGTGAATGATATAATCTAACTTCTCTGGCAATTCCTTTACACATCATATCATTCAAGTGATTTCGATCAAAATCTGCAAGTAGATATCTCAAGTTATTTAATGCTCCTGAAAATTTTAGCTAATAGGAGAATAAGTGGAGAAGGGAATCCTTTTATCTTGATTTTTTCTACAAGTCGCATTGTTCAATCATTTTCGATCAAATTTTGTTGCTGTCGAGTATATTTTTTAATGCAACATTCCAATCATTTTCTGATTATTAAGAGGCAAAGCATTTCAGGCCATACTCTATGTTGTCAACATCCATTGAGAGATTTTCTTCATTTTCAGTTTTACAACGCCTTTCATTTTAAAGTAAATAGATGCTTCTTACAGCTTATGCTACTTAAATGTTTCTAAAATTTCGATTCGATCGGATTAAAAATAAACAGCGTATTTAGTAATGCGTTAACATATTGTCTATAGATTGGCTTTCTCGAAGAACCTGTTTTCATATTAAAAAAATACTGGATATTCAATCAAAAATATCATTGATCAAACAACATGGAATCTATGTCAAACATTATGCAATTAATAGAATCAGATGACAATGATCTTCATAATTTATAATTTTTTTTAAATAAGTTTACATCTAGACATCTTATCAAAATATGCGGAGTAAGATAACAGCATGTTTTTATATGCGCTAAAATAATTGATAAAATATTTTATACTAAATTAGTTAAGTTTATGTATAAATATATATTAAATTGTTCGAATAATTGTGATTTTTATAGAAGAATATTCTATTATAAAACTATTAGTTGTTCCTAAGCGCTTCTATTTGGAATTCCATATTTCTACGAAGTTTTTAAGTAATTCATCTTCATATTCTGTAGCAAGTTTCAATCTTTCCTAGCATCTATTTCACACGCATTTTCACATTGTTTGACCGGGACTAAACTTTGCACAATGACTTCCTAACACTATGAGTTAAAGAGAACATGTATTGTACCCATGTTCACATATAGTCACCATGCAAATCTTTTAACGTCTCATAAAATTAGTTATGAATATTATACAATATATTAATTTTATATTTTAAAAAATCTTTAATATGCAGTTGGAGATCAGGCATCATCATAGAGAAATAGGAAAAGATATATTACTCTAAATATTCAAACTGTGTAACAATAATCTTAAAATATTTGTAGCTCGATAGCCTGATTCTATATTAGGTAATCAATTTTTAGTAACAATAAATTAAATTTTAAAATCGTGAAATGAATAATAGTTTTCTTTTTGAAGATAACAGATATGGGTTGCCATATCTTATCATTCCTTTAATCAGATGCTAATGTCTCGAATTAGAAATATTGCAGATTGTATGAAAATTGCAAAAGTTTCCAACTTTGTCCTTCGATGTGATGTGAAGATTTAAAAGATCTTAAATAATAAATGACGTCAAATTACATAATTCTGCACGTAATTTTGCATTGCATTTATATTTGTGACATAACAAAAAATAAAAAAATTCATTTGTAATTTTTGTTATATCACTTTAATAAGCAGATTTTATTAAAAAATTTTTTAATATCATAAAATTTCAAACTTTTTCTTTTTAGTCTATTTTCCAAAAAGTGAAGATTAAGAAATTACCCTACTGTCCGTCTTCCATCTTAATAAAATTCTGAACTAATTCATTGATATTCGTGAAACTTTGCAGGGATATTCTGAGAAGTAATATTCGAGGTTAGGTTAGGTTAGTTTTATTACGCCGCCATATCTTTTTTTTTTGTCAACAGATGACGCCACTTTCCACTCAGTAAGAGTACTAAGTGGCGGGGCGAAACAAGCCCTTCCACAGGCTGCCCACCCCTGCGGAGGGGTCAGCCGGATTGTGGAGGACGGGGATCGACGGGCCGGGGGAGGGGTCAGCCGGACGCCGCCATATCCTCATGGGATATTCTGTATCTGGCGGCGGCCATTTATAGCTCCCATCACAGCTGGCCAGCACCCATGATGGTGTCAACCGGATGGTTGAAGGATGGGGTTCAACAGGCCGGACCCGGACCTCTCCTGAAAAATTGGAGGTGTGGGACCCGGATCCTCCAGGGTGGTAAGCCGAAGCTTTCCAACGCGGCCATCCGGCCGAGTAATATTCGACCCATCATCGTATAACAGCTTCAACCATTTTAAAATGGCGGACACTTTAAATCAGGGGTGGGCAAACCGCGGCCCTCTGAACCACTTAATGTGGCCCTTCAACTAATAGCTATAATGCCAAAATTTTATTGATAAATAAAATGAATACAAAACAATATCAAATTTGTTCCATATTTCAGCAATATACTTTATATAATTTCTAGAAAAGTAATAAATAACTTATATGGTAAACTGTAGGCGTCATATTTCCTATTAAAAAAAAGATTTGATTAACCGTTAACCAGAATAAACGTCATTGCGTAAGAAATCGTTGCAAAATACATTCAAAATCAAATAAAATCTTTTTGTCAGTCAATCAGCAAAATACATTCAAATCAAATAAAATCGCTTTGTCAGTCAATCAACTCAATACCTTTCGTATCTAATATTTTCACGGTGTATGTATTTATTTCCTAAACAGGTATGTTATTAATTATTGTTTCAAATTTAAAATGATTAAATTATAATCTTAATATATAAGTTAAAAGAATTTCGATTCTGCCGGGCTTCGCTAAAAATGACATTTCACTATTTTCAGACTGCTGGCATTATTCAAACCCATGATTCATATAACGGCCAATGAAAGTGATCTACTAAGAAAATTTGCTTAAATTTAGTGTCACCATTTTATAATATCTTAATCAACAAATGCATCCCTTATGATCTTTTTATTTTGGATACATAATTTTCGAAGAGAATTTTATTACCTTAATAGGTGAAAGACTATTATTAGGTGAAAGCGGGATTTTGTGATTTTTTTTGGCTATTTTGTTTTACGCCCCTTTCCAATCAGATAAATTACTAAAAGGCAGGATCACTTCAACCACGGGGTATACTCACAGCCGTGGAGGGGGTCAAATGGTGAAGGATTGGGATAGCTTGGAAAGTGCGGCCCTAGGCTATATGTCATTGATGCAATATGGCCCTTCCTCACAAAAGTTTGCCCACCCCTGCTTTAAATGGTTGAATGTTTCTCACATACTGTTAATATATATACTGTACTACTAATTAAATCTTTTTATATTTAGCAGGAAGGTCATCTCGTTGAGATCATGACGACACATTAATTAATCCTTTATATTTAATCATTTAAAAATAGCGGATGTTCAAACTTTAATTTTTAACTATTTGATTCAATTTTTATAAAATTAAGTTAGGACAGCCAGAATATTAAATAAAGTCGAATTTTAAATAAGATTAACTCTGTTCATCCCTGATGAAAGAACAAGTGAATATTTCAATATGTTATTAAATAAATAAATAAATAAATATAGTAAGTGTTTTTATAAATGTGTCATTTGATCATGCACTATTGAAAAATTAATGCAATTTTAGATTATGCCAATTTCCTGCTTCCTTAGATACATTAATTTTAAAGTGATCTTTCGTGAGCGTTTCTGATATACAAGAGATGTAACTTTATGTCACTTGGCTGAATAGATAGAGAAAATCAAAAAACAGAATTGGCCGAGTCATTTTTTTAGAACAATCCAGGCATAATCTATGCAACCCATCATTCAAGTTTTTGGTAGAATATATCAAAGATGCTGGCCCCAATCAGCAATTACAACAAAAGCAATACTGCAGTAGCATAAATTGCTCTCAACATGGCATTATCTAAAAATTTTCTTTCAAATTAGTTATAAATTTTATTATTTATAGAGACATTTCATTAAAAACAATTTGAACAAATTTTTAAAACATTTTTAATAATATAAAAGGCACATATTACATTTATACAATCATACATCATATAATTATACAAAAAAAACAGTAGGTATATAACAAATGACAAGCAAAATATTTTCACATTAAAAAAGCTTTTAATTATCACAAATATATTTTAAAAACAAATTATGACAAAAAATTGGAAAATGTAATGATTAATCAATATAATAGTTGATGATATTTTTCTCTGTTTTTCAAACAGATTTTTTTTGAAAAAATGTGTATAAGTTTAAAAAATAATTTTAAAAGCTATAATGTGACATGAGTAATTTTCCAAAAAATACAAAATTGCAACAACAGATTAAAAATCTTTTAACAAATGCTGATATATAAAATTTGGCAATAAAAGCTTAATGAAAAACAATAGTGACTCATAAAGCTTCACTAATTATATACCAATGAATGAAAATTTAAAATTAAGTATGGTAATTATACATACATGCAAATTGGATAACAAATTAAAAACTTGAAGTTGACATATGATGTAAAACAACTCCATAAAAAATGAAATAATTTGTACCATAAAATAATTCTATTTTTTGAAATTTTGTTTAATCTTCATGAATTAAAAATGACCTAACCTAACAAACTTATCAATTTCCTTTAAAATATATTTAACTGAAAAACTTAATGTAAAACTTGATATTAATGACAAATAATCCGATGAATGTTTGACAGTCTTAGAATATAGTTTGTGTTAATTTCGATAGACAAAAATTTTTTTGATATATTAATATAAAAAATATATTGATTTTTTACAAATAGAAACTTCATAAAAGTTGAAAATTTTTTGGAAGAAAATATTGCAAGTTTTACTATAAGCAAATCACAAAATTTAGGAAGTGAATTTTTCTTCTAGGACATCTGAAACAGAAAAATTAATCAAAATTTAAAATAATTGCAAAAATATGTACTATATTCATTTTATTAAATATATTGCATTTTATTAAAATGAATTACTGCTTTGTGAATCTGTAACCATTCAGAAAAGATTTCTGTTAAAATGAATTTTATTCATATAAATCTATTATAAAAGATCATTTTAATAAAATTTATCAGTTCTTTATGAACTGTAAAAGTATTTAATAAAAGAAAGAATACTTTTAATAAGTTAAAAAATTATATTAAATATTTTCCATATACTTATTTCTTATATTTGTGTATAAAATAAATTATTTTCCAATACATTCTCATATCAAAATATAGATTTAATATGAGAATGTATTTCAAAATAATTTTTGTTGGCTTAACTACTCTACATTTAATCTAATATTCATTCAGGATACTGTGTACAGGAGGATGCACAGACTATGGCTTGCAGGCCACATACCCTCCAATGAGTTGGTGGCTCGCCCACCATGTGTTATTTTAACAAGTCAATCAACGAAATATTATTTGTAGTTTTGAACAATGATTTTCAAATAATATTTTTCTGATATGAAATTACTTTTACATTGATTCAATGATAATGTTTTTAAACAGTAAGGAAAAAATAATAATCATATTTGTAATAATAAACATTTTTTATTTTTACTGTATTTGTGTGTGTGAATATAAATAATTTAAAAAATTGTACATGAACACAAGATAGCATTGCCTCTTAACCAGAGCTGGGATGTCGGCAATAACTTTCTCATTGCTCATAATTTATTAGTTTTAAATTTAAACAATGTATTAAATAATTATTTTCTTTTTTGGTGAATAAATAATATCTTCAGTAATTAATATTGAATAAAAATGTGTTCTAAAAAATCATTTGTGGCGTGTTTACTATCAGAGGTGTCGGTGTCGGCAAAAAAACACAAATGTAGGTGTTGTGTCGGCACATTTTCCTGCCGACACCCCAGTCCTGCTCTTAACTAATGAAAATTTAGAATCAATTTTGTGTTTGGCTACTACAAATGTCGAACCTAACATTAAAAAAAATTAAATCAATGCAATGTCACTCATCCAATTAAAAATTCTTTGTTTATTTTTGATTACATTTCTTTTTAACATGTAATTAATAAACATGATATGACATATAACTTTTGTGGTTATTTTGGTGGCCTTCCTATAAGTCATATTAAATCTATTCAGCCCTTGGTCTTAATAAGTCTGTGCATTGCTGGTGTACAGTAATATGCTATTTCAATTATGTAATTAACAGATATGAGATGACCAACTCTGTAACAATACATGAATAGTATCATAATGATGATACTATTCATTTTTATCATTATTCATCATTATGATACTGTTCATTATTATACTTCTATATCATTATTAGAATTATTATTATAGTTCTGTATTATTTGAATTATTACTCTATCAACACTGATCATTGGTTGCTGCTTATAAAAAAAATTCTATTTTTTCAGAAAACCCATTAATATTACAGGTAATCATAACATTTCAGAAAATTTTAAAAATTTGATTTGCAATGTTTCTGTTGTGTGTATAATCTAGTATTCTTTATGAGTGTATTATACAGGTATTCCTAAAAGTTCTGGCCATATTTAATTGCAGATACTATTCATAAAAACGGCAAAATGTCCATATAAACATTGATCAGGAAATTTTTTTTTAAGTTAACACAGAGTATAAAAGCACATAATTAAATGAAAATTTTATGAAAATGCAATATAGCAATATAAATCAATAAAAGCTTTTAAATGAAGTATTTTATGAAAATGTTTTCTTTAATATCATCCTCAATTAAAATTATATAATAATTATTTAGAATATAATATTTATTAATAAAAATAAAATTACCTGCAGCATCATTAAATTTTTCTTGCCTAAGAGCATCAATCAAATTACCAATAGTGGCTTTATGTCCTTCTTGAGCATGCCACTTTTCCATTAAATTTAAAAAGCATTCTTTTAAATCCCATAAATAGATGTTGGCTTGAATTTGAATTGTACTGCAACATGAGGTCATTCCTAAACGATGTGCAAGTACTCTCCAGTTTTTAACAAGATGGCTATTTCCCCTCAATACATCAATCATGTCATTATTTATTTCTAAAGAAAAAAAATGAAATATAAATTTAAATAATTCAAAAAAATTTCATATTCCATAATATGCATAAAAGTTAAATCAATTTTGATTATAATAAAATCTGATTTTAAGTTATTATTAAAAGAATTATGTTATAGAATATTTTAATAATATTCAGGTTCTGTTTATGAAAATGAAATTATTATCTGTAATCAATAAAAATATTGCACTATAACATTTAATATTTAAACATATTTATACAGTATTACACCTAATTCTGTTTTTACACGATAGATACATTCCTGAAGAATATGTGTAAAAAAGTATATTGTGTAAAAAAAATTTGTGTAAAAAAGTATATCTTCTATTTTTCCATTTATATGGAAAAATAGAAGATTGGTTCCAGTCCTAAGAAATCAGCAAAAATAATACAATAAACCAAATGGTAAAAATAGATTATGTTTGTGCCATTTTAATTTTTTATGATTCAATTTTGAGTTGGCAATGTTTCCTGAAAGGATGAATGTGATTGGCAGAGAAATGTTTTCTCAAATTTGAAATTTGACAGTGGTGAGTCTGGTTTACGTGTAAACATAATTTACGGTTAAAGACTTTGTGACATTACTGCTTTTTCAATTAGAATATTTATATTTTTTAAATCGATATAAAATTTTGGGAATAAATAGAATTATTTTGGGTTCAGTTCTCAGGAATCTCTTAAATTTTTTATTCTGATATATTTGATTATTGGATGAACTCCAGATAAAATGAATTTCAAATCAAAATACAGTAAAGTTTAATCATTCCAAGTTTCTTTATTGAAATTCAGATAATAAGATGTTATATTTTTTTTAACTTGTGAAAGCTATTTACGTTTTTTTCGAAAGAGATCGTAAAGTTCAATTTGAATATCACAAAGTCAATTATAAATTTATTTTTGTCTTGATTTTTTGAATAGACACTAATTATTTCGATAGAAATCAATATTTTCAATAAATTAATGTTTTTAAAATGGGGAAAAAGTTATAAAAGCTTCAATAGTGCGAAAAATAGCCTAAAAAGTAAAAACATTAGTCATTCAATATGTTTCAAATGGAGTTATTAAGACCAGAATATTGGTGCCTTAAGCTAAGATTTAACTCTTGATATTAAAATTTAAATCTTAGTTTATAATAAATACACACTAACCATCTCATGCACCCTCATTTCTTACCATTTTCACTCTCTCAATCATAATCTTAACCAAATATCTTCACTATCAAACTCAACAGACTTATTGCTCTAATTCTTCACTTCTTAAATTTGTGGGATTGCAGTCAGTTAAGTAAGGATGTTTCTGACATTGGGTGTAACAGTTTGTCGCATTCACCCAGACGCGTTTTAACGATTTTTGGCTGAAAAGAATTTTAAATGTGGGCTTATGGATAAGTGATACTCTGGGTCTGAAGTGTTGGAAAATTCACTGGAATGAACTTGCACGTTTTTGAATATAACAATAATAAAAATTTATTTTACTAATAAAATAAAAGAAGGAAAAAAAAAGTTTCTTTACATGGATGAAAGAACAATGATAAATCTATACATTAGTGTAATAAATTTAACAAACATAAAATAATAAAAACCAGATACAAAAAATATAATTTTAGTACATCAGGTCATTATGTATGAACACACATGAATTACATTGACCAATCACAGAATTTATTGATTACATCATTGGTGTAAGTACGAGTGATCATAAGTTGGTGGTACCATAAGTCAATGGCTTCTTAAGTTGAGAACTACCTGTATAACTAATACACTTAAAACATTAAATTAATTAATTAATTAATTAAATTTAAGATTTAAAGTATTCATACCTGTTTGATTTGTAGGTGGTAAAGATTTTTATGTCAATAATATATACTGTAGTTTTTAATATTGCATAAAACACTCTTTTTTCCATGAAAATTAGCTTCTAAATACTCCTGCATCTTATAAACCAAACGTTGAAAATATCACTGAATAAACATGATCATATTGACAAAAACCTATCAACAGTTAGAAGTGAAACTTAGAATCCATGTAAAGACTTTTTTTTTACTTATATATATACTAGTAAAAAGAAGGCAAAAGCTAGCTTGGTAAAACTAAAGAATTCAAAATTAATCAAGAAATTCCTATATAAAAATGGGAGGGATTCTACTCCTGACCTACAAACATACCTTGAGGGAGACTTATCTGGTTTTTCTTCCTTTCTTAAGATGATCCCAGAATCAAAGCAAGTAAGCATAAGAGAAGAAGAGTGATAAGAGCTCTGCTCAGTGCTAAGTGTTCAGTTCGGCGTGCAGTGCTCAGTCAACTGTCTCCCGGTTTTTATCTCCTGGTCCACCCAATCACGTCAGTGGGGAGAGAGGTTCAAACTCACTTCTGGCCTTATTTAGTCAAGTTGTACCTCCTCTTTTTCTCTGGGATTGGCAGGTGGACATTGTTTTTCTGATGAGTAATATTCCAGTTTTGCATTTGTTCTAATATGATTAATGTTTCACTTGTGGATGAGGATTTTTAAGTAAACAATTACAATATAAACATTCCTTTTTTGAATATTCTGAACAGTAAATACAGAGAAATCCTGATTTTGTGTTTTTCTCTTGATTTCCATCATAATAATATAAAGTACTAGATGCTAAAATAAACCAATGTGATTTATAATTTGCTGGTCCCAATCTCTTTGTTTTGTGATCATCTTATCACAGTGGTTCTCAACCTTTTTTCTGTTGAGGAACACATTTTAATATTTTAAAATTTGGCAGCACACCCAAATATTTAAAATAATAATTTAGATTTAACAACGAATTTTTATTAGCAGATTATTGTAGTTATTATTTATTACATTCAGATTACAGGCATCACGGGATCATTAAATGGCAGCTCTTATTAAGTTATAGCTCCACCTGCAGATTTTGCCTTTTTAGAGAAACTATAATTTTAATTTTTTTCCTTAATTTTTAAATTATAACAACAAAAAATTTTGGCTGGCGCAGAAATTCGATGATTAGATTTTTCTAATGATACCCTATTTAGGGAATCGGTATAGTGGTTCGACTGCGAAAGGGATATCCAGCCAACTATGTTTCACTGTTAATATATATGATTTGTACAATTACATATATACAATTCATTCTTAATTTTTCGCGACACACTAGTGTGCCGTGGCATAGTGGTTGAGAACCACTGTCTTATCATTAATGCTTGTTTCATAATATTTTTTTCTTTGCCTGCCATAATCTTCATTCATTGTATCCATCCAAGTTCCAAATTTCTATATTTATCATTACATTTTAAAATAAAAATTCATTTAACGCATGCCACAATAATCATCCATTAGTCCATTTGATCGTTGTTTCTTCTCTCAAGGCATTGTTTATAGTTTTGTTTGACAAGTTATAACATTCTTTTCTCTCCCCCTAACTTAAAGGGTCGTTTAAAGTTAAGTTTTCCCAATTGAATTCGTTAGTTTTTACAGCTTAAAACTTGATTATTAAATTTAACAAGTCTTCAAAAAAAACAAACACTATATTGATAAATTGCCATTGAAAAATTAAAATTAATTGATATTATAAATTAAACTTCATTGTTTCAAGTTACATATATATTCATCGTTATATAATATTTGATAATAATATATTTAATCTAATCATTACAATAATAATTGAAGAATTTTAAAGTTTGCTCTGTTTGACAAAGAAAACATTTCTAGGAAGATTGGCAATCATCCGATAATTAGATCTTTGATTTAGTTTGTCTACGATCAGAGTCCCAGCTGGACTGGGCTTCACAGATTTAATTAATAATTCTTGCAAATTAGAATAGTTACAGCCCAATTACTCAAACCACACTATTTGTTCCCTACAGCTTGAACAGATGACATATTCATTTTACAACAGACTTCCCACTGTATTTTGGCAGCTTTCTCAGCTGTGATTCTATCTATGCTCTCTTACTAAACACCAATATACTGCACCTATAACTACATTCACATTGATTTATTTATTATACTTATCCATTGATATACAATATCCTGTTCTCATTTCTTTCACTCTTATCCCTCTTTCCAATATGTGTAAAAGAACTCAGAAATACTCACTGCCATCTATCAGCCACCCCAGATTCATTCCATAACAGCCATTCTTAATTTTTACATCAAATATTTCACTTTGTTGTAATGTTTGGAAGTACATAAAAAGTTTATAGACGAAACAACTTCTATAAACTTTTTATGTACTTCCAAACATTACTGCTTTCATCAAAATCATTTTTTAGTTTTCATTAAAATCATCTCATCTTTCTCTCTCACTACACTCTTATTCTCTTTCCACACTTTTACACTCTTTTATCTTATACTTGACTATACTCATAGTCATACTTCCACTTAACATTCTCACATAGCTTTTTATCACAGTATATGCCACTTCATTATTACGTTATCCTTCTTCCTGCTTAATTCCATTTCATCTATTACCTCTTTTACAACACTCATGACACACAAAGTTTTTACATTTTATGCCACTTCATTATTACGTTATCCTTCTTCCTGCTTAATTCCATTTCATCTATTACCTCTTTTACAACACTCATGACACACAAAGTTTTTACATTCTCCACATTACATATACTCTTATCCACTGAACTCCTTTTTATACTCCTTCCTTTCATACACTTCTCAATTCAAATGCAGATCTTTCACTTGCTATATTACTTTCAATCTTCTTACATTTCTCCATCCTTCTCACAATAGATTCATTCCCAAGATCACCAGATAATAATCTGAATTTATCTTGGCATCTATCATCACTGTTATGTCCATAACTATTCCCTTTAAGCTCTCATCCATCTTAAGTTAATGATTTAGTCATTGAATCAGAACCTTATCATAAGTTGATGACTCCATAATAAAAAATATATAGTGTGGGCAAAGTTTCTGGACTGCTTTAATAATAGTAATATCACTAATGCAATGAAAGAGTTATGTAGGTTCTTCTACATGTTCAAGTTTCATCTCACTCTATTGATCAGTATATTAATAAAATTTGTTTCATGAATTGTTTATTGTTATGTTGAATTTTTAAAAATGGAACAATAAGCAGTGATTAAATTTTGCACAAAACTTGGAAAAACTGCTAATAAAACATTTTAGTTGTTAAAAATGGCATATTGGAAGAGATATAAACATTTAAAAAAAATCTGTATTAACTCAAAGAAGATGAATGGAGTGGCTTTCCTTTGACTTTGAGAACAGAATCTATTGACCATTATCCAGTAGTTTTGTCAAAAGACTGTATCTTGAGTGTTTGTATGTTGGTAGAAATGCAATGAATTGATTATTGAATTTTGCTGCAAGAATTTTTCATGTTAAAACAGAGTTCCAAGAAGGCGTGCCATAGTTTCTTCCCCACAATAATGAATCTGCATATTTTCATCATTAGTCGTCTCACTTGTCAGTTTTTATCAAAACAAGAAATAGCGTTGCTGCTGCATCTGCCATATTTTCCAAATTTAACACCAGCTGACAACTTTTTTTCCTAATCAATGAAAAGAATGTGATTTGGAGACATACCAGCTATCCAAGCAAATACATAGGAATTATGAACAATTACAGAGAAAGCATTTTTGTAGGCCTTCCAATCACTGTGTGAATGCTATTATTGTTATATATAGATGTAGGGAGAATATATTAAATGATTTTTTATAATAAAATTATTTTATCTTTCAGATGTTTTGTGAAAAATAGATATTTCTTTGCCACTATTTATTCTTATAATAACAAAATGTAATCTCCCTCTTTACCCATTAATCTTTATGGGGAAAATTGATTTATTTTATATTAGTCTACTTTGTATATATTTAAAGAACATAACCGAATCTATAATGCAATATGATTTATCAATTTTTATTCATTTATCAATGATGTATTCCCAATCAAAGGCCCTTTTCTTAGAAATGAAGCCAATTAGATAGAAATAATATTTATATACACTTTCATTTTCTGTTATTTATACAAGTATTTCTCTAAGCAATAGTGTGACAATAAACTCAGACTGATATGATTAAAAAAAATAAGTTGATTATATTGCGTATTAGTTTTTTATCCATGATCGTAATCTTCCATTACGATCATGGATAAAAAACAAATATGCACCATAATTATTCTAATAAACAGCGCATCGATTATTTTTAGAATTTGTCGTGCCGTTTATTAGAAAGCTTTGTTGTCATTTTTAGCATACTTTTTAAAAGAGAGAATTATTTAATATTAACTAGTGCATTATATATCATGAATATAGGATTGCCATAAAATATAATAGTATGAATTTTATTTGCTAAGATAAGTTCCTAATATGCTGTTTGTTTTCATTTCACTGCTAAAATAGTATATAAAAAAGTTTAGTTAGTAATAGTATTTAAAGTTAAATATGGTATAATAGTATTTAAAGTTCAAATAAAAAAGGAAAAGTACCAAGGATGCAATAGGCATAATAAGAATTATAGGAGAAAGATACACAGAAAGAATAGCATGAAAATAAATATTAAGACTAAATAAAGATTGATAATTAGGAGAAAGACTAAAAATTATATTTGATAAGGAAGAGATAGTACAGAGTTTCTGGTACTTAGGAAATATAATTGAGGAACAAAAAAAAATTGTTTTTTTATTGAAATTTTTTTATGTGATTATGTGAAAAAGAAATTCAAACAGAATAGCTAAAGCAAAAGAATCTTTCAGAAAAAATAAAGAATATATTAAATAAAAGCAAACAATAAGCCAAATAAGTAAGATATCATTTATTCAAAAATGTTTTTGGCTACCCACTTAGCCTGCCTCAGTGTGGACCACTGGATTTGGGTTTGGAAAAAGATTCAAGTGATATATATGGATTGTTTGCCTTGTATAGGCTAAAATGTGGACACTAAAAAAAAAAGAGATATAGAGGCTGAAGGTTTTGAAATGTAGAAATGAAGAATAGAAAGAAGAAGCTAGACAAGCAAAAATAAGAATAATGAGGTTATGGTCAAGATAGATGAAAAGAGATCATTGTTATGAGGAAAAGGAAAAAAATTGAATAGGCTACATACTGAGAGGAAATGATATAATAAGGGATGCAATTGGAGGTACTGTGGAAGAAAAAAAAAAGAATAATAATGAAATTACTTGATCTAAAAGGAAGGTATCTAGGGTTGAATAATAGGGTAAGAAATTGGAAAAATAGACTGCTTATCTGGACCTGCCATGGGAAGAACTTGTGGTGTAGTAGAAAAGCCTGTATCTATTATTTTTATAGGTACTTATGGAACTAATATCTTTATTATCATTTTGCTTTGTACATGAATATTTTGGGAATATAACTGAAATGCAAATTGGGATTGTAGTATGTATATATATATTTTATATATAGGAAATAAAATATAGAAAATATTTATATACATGGATCATTTTATAAAACTATGTAAGTTGAAACACATGGCAGAGCATACATTATACAGTACTAATGTGTCAAAAGACATAACATTAAAAATAGTTATATTAAAGAATAAGCATATAAGTTGATCAGATGGCTTTGTGATAAAGCAGTCGTTTACTATCTTGGAGGAACCAGATTCAATTCCAAGTCCCATAATTTGGTTTTTTTTAAGAAGTTTGGATCCAGGCCCAGTCTGTTAAATAAAATTACCCTAATAAGCACATAAAACAGAAGTATATATAATAAATAATGAAATTAGAAGAAAAATGCTTTCATTTCTACATTATAACTTTATCTAGTTTGATCACTATATTTTTTCTTTTAAGTCAGAGAATCTAATTATATAAGCTTGATTATATTAAATAATTTTATTTTCATTATTAATTCTTAATTTTATAGATATAAGAAAACATTGAAACATTTACAAAACTTTAATATGGAGAATACATATCCAGTGAAAGTTGCAGTACGAGTTCGTCCTCTTTCAGCAAATGAAATAATAAATGGTGCTACATCATGTGTAGATGTTTTATTTGAAAAATCTCAAATTTCAATATCATCTGAAAAAAAATATAATTTTGATTATGTAATGGATGAAAATTATTCCCAACAACAATTATATAAAAAATGTGTTCAGCCTCTTATAAGGAAAGTAATAAAAGGTATTAGTTTTCTAATTTAGAATTTTTCTGTTAAGTATTAATATTAATTATATAACTCAATGCACTTTTCCCTTAGGTTTTAATGCAACAGTATTAGCATATGGTCAGTCAGGAACAGGAAAATCTTATACAATTGGAAGTGATTGTAATATTCAAAACAAAGGAATTATATCTTATGTTTTAGATGATCTGTTTATTTATTCCAAAGAAGATTCTAATATAAAATGCTCCATAGATATTTCTTTTATTGAAATTTGTAATAAAGATATTTATGATCTTTTTACTGAAAGGAAAAAAATCCAAATTCAAGAATTATCAAATGAAACAAAGGTATTATTCAATATTATTGCAAAATTTTTAATTATAAAAGAAAAATTAATATTTATGGTAGATTAAAAAAGTTATTAGAACTATAAAATTTAGATTAAACATTGAATAAAAATTAAAAATGAATAATATAGGGAACTTATAATCTAAAATACTTAGGATATTGACTTTGATTTTCTATACTTTAGATGACTACAGTGACTTTCTTAGGAAAATCTGAATTGAATAATTTCCATTTTTTGCAAATTTCCAAAAAAATATAATAATATAATAAAATGTAAACCAAACTTCAAGAGAAATATCCAAATAGAACCTAATACTGCCAAATTAATCCCTTGATATATTTTTAACAGAATTTTTTAAATTTTTGTTAAAAATATATCAAGGGATCATAATTTGGCAGTATTAAGTTCTATTATAATAAAATGTATTAAAATAATAAAACTTCAAATTTAAATAAACCAGCAATTTTTAGTAACATTATGATATTACTATAATGGTATTTAATATTACTACTAATAATGTAGCTATTGATAATTGACTGTTAATAGTAAAGTTATAATAATAATATAATAATAGCTATCATAATGTGATAGCTATTATTATAACACATTTACTAATGTAATGTAAATTAATATATATTATAATGTGATATGAATTAATATATAAAGATAGTATTGTATTGCATTTATTACATATATCCTACCTAGCTGTGGACTATATATATATATATATATACAGCATATTAATAGCAAAACTCAACAGATATATCGGACTAAAGTAGATTTTGCTGTGTTTGAATACTCTGACATCGGTATTAGCAAAACTCAACAGATATATCGGAGTAAAGTAGATTTTGCTGTGTTTGAATACTCTGACATTGGTCTTAACAGTGATCGAGACCAATGTTACATATTGACATCACTGTTAGGCTTGGAACACATCGAGACTTTTCTGCTCAGAATAGCAGAATGCAGAAAAGTTTCATTCTGGTTTGGTTCTGTTTTCTGCAAAATATAGGAGGTCACACACACACAAATGCAGTTAAGTAGAGTGCATTCCGCCGCCATTTTACATCCTCTGCCTTTTTATTTAAAATCTAAAAAAGATATTTAGGAAAATGATATAGAATTTTGTTCAGTATCAGTATGGGCATGTCCCTAAAAAATTTCATACACAAATAATTCCCGTAAAAAAGTCACTATATGGGCAAGTCAAAATATCAGTTAACTTTCAAAGAATCAAAATTATTGTGAACTTGGGAGAACTATTGACTATATAATGTCTTTATTAAGAAATTTTCTATTTTATGTGTTTAGAATTGTTTTTTGTAGTTCTAAGGAAATTTTCTTTTGTAAATATAATGTTTATAGACTTTGGTGCAGTATTGTGGAAATAATAGCAGTGGCATATGATTGTTAGCACCACAGAGTAATATATATAAAGTGCTCATTTCCATTGGTTGCTATGTTAACTTCAAATGACAATGTGGTGCCTCTAGCGTTGAACCAGAGAACTAACTCTGTGGTTGAAACAGGGACGAAAACATATGCTTATGTCATTTTATTTCATGGAAAAAATTTTGTTACTAAATTTTAAAAATTAATTTCTTAAAACTTTTATAGGAATTTTAAATTGAAAAAATAAGTAATTAATTAAAGAAACAAATATTTTTAACAGGTGAAAGTTTAATAATTAAAATTTATCATCATAAAAATCATAGACTCATAAACAAAAATTTCATATTACATTACTTTAGATATCTATCTTTAGCTTTTATAGTTTTAAAATGTGTTTCATACATAACAATATTATAATTATAATTCTACAACTTTCATTTGTAAAATTCCAAATATCAGAACATAATAATATAAAATTAACTTCATTTTTAATTAATATTGAAATAATTAGTACATTTTTTCTATGTAACAATTTACATTTTATCACAATTTATTGTAATTGACTTAATTCCTTCCTGGATGATCTCTCCAAATCTGTCTTCAAATCTGAAATACGTAGTATAAATATAATGATTATAATCCATATAAGTGTTTGTCAATATATTATAAAAAATTTCTATTATAAATTTTCTACATATACTTTTTTGTTTGATTCATGATAATCTATTTTAGTCCAATTTATTATTTTTAAATCTGAATCTTTGTGAATTTTAGTATAATATAATATTAAAGCATATTTAATTAATATTTTAAATCTAATTCATCTAGCTTTGCAAATTGATTTCAACTAATAACCTCTCATCCATAATAATTTTTAAATTAGATTTATATTTAATACTAGAGTAATGTAACGATAGCTAAAATAGCAATTCAGAACTCACAAGTCAGTTGAAACCGACGATGGTTGAAACATGTGGTTTGAACTTGGGTTTGAAAGACGTACTCTAAGTTTGAATGTGTGCAATGAAACAGAATATTGGTTCTTAGTTCTTTGGTTCGCCACTAAGGTGCTGATAGTAAATATCTGAGTGAGCACTCGGTGTATATTACTCTGTGGTTAGCACTGTGACCATCAGAGTTGAATATCGATATTTAACATTGATAAAACCATTGAAAGGTAACATCAAAGTTAGAAAACATCAGTCCCAAAAACGTCAATGTTAGAAACATATTTTTTTGTGCATTGTCAATAATAACTATTGACATATTCTTCATCTATTTCCCAGTATTTTATTAATTGCTTTAGTTTATTAACTAGATACTTGTAGTACACCATTCTTCCAATATAAAAAACAGCGATTCAAAATTTCTGTTTGAGCTGCTATTTAACTATGGATACCATATTATTATATTTATTGGAAATTAGTCTTTTAATCATTGGTCGAGAAGGAATTTTGTACAAAGATGTTATGAAATTGTGGCTTGTGAAGGTTTTCAAAAAATCTTCATACTCCACAATTCTCAATTGCTTATTGTCTTTACACACCATAAATATAAGAGCTTGATTTTGATTTACCATATTTTCTACTGATTCACTTGATTTGAATTCCTCAGTGCTTCTGAACGTTTCAGAAATTTTTCTATTTTTGATGGGAAAGGTTGTGACGATGATGGTTTGTCAGTCTCTTCATGAACATTTTTCTTCCTTCTGCAATTCTTTCTAACTCCAAGAACTTGTGAATGTTTGCGTTCAAGATGATACCTTAAATTGGTGGTAATACCACTAGTTTTCAGTTCTTTTGAACAATATATGCAAGTTGTAAAATTATTTTTACTTTTAGTAAAATTTTGCCACAAAGTTTTCAGAGACATACATACTGAACTACAAAGGTATAAATACTTTGAAATAAAAAGGAATCTGAAAGCATTTTGAATATTAATTAAATGATGATGATAAAATGTCTCGTGATAAACTTAGGTACTAAACCATATTGCTAGATGGATTGTTCGATTTTTCCTAATACAAAACTAAAAAATTAAATAAAATTATCACCAATTATAAAAATATTATGTAATATTACTTAACAAACGTCAATTCTACTACATAAACAAAAAAAAAATCAAATATTGATACTGAAACATCAATGTTTGATGTTCAACATTAGTAACCAGATTCTACTACATAAACAAAAAAAAAAAATCAAATATTGATACTGAAACATCAATGTTTGATGTTCAACATTAGTAACCACTTTATCCATATGTCACTGGTCTTTTATTTCTATGTATAAATCTATATAATTAGAAATTTTGACATTGTGTGTTAAGTGCAATTTATTTATATTAGGAATGACAATACTTATGAAATAGTTTTCTGTTTATTGTCAACCAATTAATAGCTGGTTTGTTATATTGATTTGTTTGATATATATATATGTTCTCTATCTTCATATAGTCTTGTTCTCTAGAATTGTAGCAAAAATATATTTATAATATAGAGTTGTTTGTGATTTTAATTTGTATTTTGCAATTAGTTTTTGATGATTGATTTTGACTACCTAATCATATTTATTTATGCAATGAATTTGCAGTCAGAAATATTGTTTGATAGCTTCATTGCTTATATGACAAGGTTTGCATTTATCATTAATTGAACTTTAAAATATGTTTTAATAATTTTTTGTTTTGATCTTGTTTTCTCTCAGAGAACAGACTACCATGAACAAATTAAGAGTGATATTTTTCTATCAATCTCTGCAGTGGCAGATCCCTGCCCTGTTTTCCCTGGAAAGCCTTTGTATTTTTCAGCCAGTCTTTCTTATAAAAATCAATGTTTATATATTATTACTGATTCCATTTTGGTAAAAGTTGTTTTCTTTGCTGTGTAGATAACAAGTGTACTTGCAATATGAAAGAACATTTGAGTTATTTAGCAGTGCTGTATTTTGTTTGGCAAAGAAATATTCTCACAGTTCATTGATTTGTTTGTTTTTATAGACATTTAAAAATTTTAAATATGTATATATATAAAGAGCATTTGCTATAGTTTTGGGTTATGAAAAAATAAAATATACATGAAAGATTATTTAATTGCTTTAATATAGAGAGGTCAAGAAGAAAATTTTTAAGATGAGGATCAATTTGCAACCAATTATTTTGATTTGTTAAAAATATTATAGTTTTTTATAGAGAGATTAATTATTTATTAAGAGATTAATCATTGATTCTTGCACAGGTAAAAAAGGTCTTACCAATATAAGTCGATAAGATCTTTATATTAGTAAGACTTTATATATATATCCGTAAGACCTTTTTCACCTGTATAAGAATGAATTAATCTTTCAATAAATGATTTAGGTTTTAATGCATAATTTCGTCCCACTTCTTATTCAATGTAAATAATTCAGCTCAATTTTTAAAAGTGGAAAAATATATTTATTAAACTTGAAGATCTTTCAGCTTTATTAAGCCATCTTCAGCACAACGTATAAGAATT
>AYEL01021398.1:0-89781 GCA_000484575.1 Olivierus martensii
TTTTATTTTTATTTTATTATAATTTATTATTTTATTATTATTTTTAATATACTGTATATCTATTTGCATACAATGTTATAATATTAATTTAAAATTCAAATTATGTTCTTGCTAAGTTTTTTATGTTTGGATTCTTATACGTTGTGCTGAAGATGGCTTAATAAAGCTGAAAGATCTTCAAGTTTAATAAATATATTTTTCCACTTTTAAAAATTGAGCTGAATTATTTACATTGATTTAGGTTTTTTTTTTCTAAAACTATAATGTTTTTAATAAATCAAAACAATTGGTTGCAAATTGATCACCAGCTTAAAAATTTTCTTCTTGGCCTATCTATTTTTGATACATTAAAACAATTAAATAATCTTTCATATATATTTTATTTTTTGATAACCCAAAACTATAGCAAATTCTCTTTATATATATATATTTAAAATTTTTCTTATAATACATTACATAACTACAAAAAATACAGAATGTGACTATTGCAATATTGTAATTTCTAATTGATATTTTTATCATTTAGCAAAAAAAGCATGTTATTTTAATTGTCGTTCGAAAAATATATAAACTTTACATACAATCTAATAAGCATAATAAATATCCAAAGTTGTTATATATTTAAAGTTAATTTTTATCTGTCAAAAGATGCTTGATATTTAAGTTCATTAAAATGCTATTTGCTTACATATTTTTTTCCCTGTCATTTTATTTATAGCTTAATATTAGAGAAGGGGAAAATTTCAGCCTATAAACCACTAAAGCATTAAAGCATTATAAAATTTCCACAAATTCAATAAATTTTACCAGATTTATGAGTCAGAGATAGTAAATTATTATTAATTTATAACCAGACAAATAAAGATGATAAATTATTAATGATTATACTGCAAGATGAAATATATTAAATGTTTTGATATGTTTCGTTTTTCATTAATTATATAAAGTTTTCTGTTCTAATGGATTAACCATTAATTATTAATTAAAATTTAATCAATATATTTTAAGGATTTTATATGCTTAAGGGATTAAATCATTTAAATGTGATTTAAAACAAAAGTTATAAAGTGAAATACTAATAAAATTTCTTGACTATGTAGAAAAATTTTTATTAACTTATATATTTTTCTTTGTAATGTCTTTTCTTTTTGTTAGTCAAATTGTACATAATACTGAAGCTCATATCAGAATTATAGAGTTATTATTATTAAAAGTTGATTGGGGAGAAATCATTCCAGAATTTGATACAGCACCAGGTAATAACAACATTTGAAATATATTATTTAAGCATTGTTTGAAAAATTAATAATAAATGTTCTTTAAAGCTTTGCCACCTCGTCGACCGTCTCGCATAACAAATCCCCAACTTGATACATTGAATAGCCCAAGTGGAGGGAATAGTTTTCATAGTGGAAGTATTAATAGTATTGATAGTGTAGATACAGGAAATAGTGCAATAAATAGATCAACAGACAATCCCAAATCCTTACAAGATGCTGAATGGTATTGGGGAGACATAACAAGGTATGAATTGTTGAATACAAATAATTTTATTTATAGTTTTATTAGTTAGCTTGTTTGTTTAATGCAAATTCATATTTTTACCCTTCAACATTTATTTTTAATAATATTTAACCCAGTGGTTCTCAATCTTTTTTCTGTTGAGGAACACATTTTAATATTTTAAAATTTGGCAGCACACCTAAATATTTTAAATAATAATTTAGATTTAACAACAAATTTTTATTAACAAATTATTGTATTTATTCTTATTTATTACATTCAGATTACAGACATACTTGTACACGGGATCATTAAATGGTGGCCCTTATTAAGTTATAATGCCACCTGTGGGTTTGTCTTTTTAGAGAAACTATAATTTTAATTTACCGTATATACTCGAATATAAGCCGATCCCCTGACTTTAGTACTTAAAATTTGGCAAAAATTTGAAACCGATAAATTACGTGATTTTTGTATATTAATGCCATTTGCCAAAAAATATAAATATATTTTATTGAAAACTAAATATATACATATAAAATAAATTTTATAATACAAACACCAATATATAATTTAAAAGGTAAAATTTTATGTTATCCAGAAGCGATCGAGCACGTCGCGCTGCTGGCTGCAACCTGCGTTTGTGATAGGCGACACTGCACCGCCTGATGTGCCGCATTGCCTAGCTGATGCACTTATATAAATGCAGAGGTTAGATTTGATGGCGGACGCACTGGATTGCATCAGGTAAAGTAAAATTTTACTAAAGTAAAAAATCTAACCCGATGTGGATGTTAGGGTTACGTTGCTTCAGAAAATATCAAGTTAACAAATAATAATAAATTTTGATAATTTACATAAAAATATTTTCTTATTATTATTGTTATTGAATAATTGTTTTCTTTTCTAAAAAAAAAATTCATATTTAAGTATCACAGTAAAAATTCCATTGGAATACATCTATGTCACACGGCTCCCAGGAGACCATTCGAAGTTTCGTTTTCCATTACATTGTATTTTGTCTAATTGAGTTCAGTTGTTATCGTATTCAAATCTTTGATCGTATTTTAAAATGAGTGGATCATCCTAATGATGACGTCATACACCGTTAAGATGACGTGTGCAACGTGATTTCTAAACGTTAAGCGTGCAATTTCGAAGTTTTCATTTTGCTTACAATGAACTTTTTTGATAGACTAAAGTTATTTTTTCAGTACAGATTTTAAATAATTATTATTTTTTCGTTATTTTAAATATTATTTTAGTTACTTTTTAATCTATTTTAATTAAATCATGGATGAGTTAAATATAATAAGCATTTATGGATTACTAGCGAATGGATTAAAATATTAATTTATAATAATGAAAAATAAATAATTTTTCCCTCAAAAATGAATCCTAAGTAAGATTCTCGATCAAGTGTCAAATTTTCGCGTCACGTCGTATCGCGCAGCACAGCGTCGCCTATACAGTATATAGATGCAGGTTGGAGTCAGCAGCGCGACGCACTTGATCGCTTCAGGATAAGATAAAATTTTGCCTGGTATTGTATTAAATGAATTATTGCAAAATTTCCTTCCTGATCTTTGGGAGATGCATTCAATAAGTTATGGTTTTGCTTATTACTTCAAATTCTCCAGCCAAAATGTATTAGTTCAATGGTTTTGCTTATTACTTCAATTTCTCCAGCCAAAAAAAAAGTCGATTTTTTTTGATGCCGTGTATAAGCAGACCACCCACTTCAGAAAATTTTTTTTGAGAAAAAATCTCGGCTTATACACGAGAATATATGGTAATTTTTATTCCTTAATTTTTAAATTATGAATAACGATGAAAAGTTTTGGCTGTCGCAGATGAGAATATATGGTAATTTTTATTCCTTAATTTTTAAATTATGAATAACAATGAAAAGTTTTGGCTGTCGCAGAAATTTGAGGGTTAGATTTTTCTAACACTAACCTATTTATAGGAATCAGTGCAGTGGTTCAATTGCAAAAGAGATATCCAGCCAACCATGTTCCACTATTAATATACAGTCAATCTTTGTTATTTGCGGATTTCGTATTTGCGAAAATTATTTGCATTCACAAAATCAATTTCTACAACACTTTCGTGCTTATTTGCGTACTCCCACTGAGTGGCAAAAATACTGTTACCAAATGTAGTCTTTGTCATTTTTCTGGAAAAATCTCATTACCTATCCTTGCTCACTCCACACACTGCAGATAGGCCAAAAGCCTGTTCATATCATCTACAGGTCAAATTAAAGTACCTATTTTCCTGTGCATTTACAGATTATGCCGCGATCTTAGAAGATTTGAGGTAAGAAGTAACGCAGACAAGGCTGATGCAGTTTTTAAATGCAGTTCAGGAAGACAATGTATGCAGCTGACACATTGTCTTCCTCAACTGCATTTAAAAATTGCAATATCAAACAACTACCCATCAAAAATAAGATTTTATTTATTACATTGCGTTTTAAAAAATTAAATAAAGATTGCTGTAATTATAATACTGTATTGTAAAACTGCATATATTATAATTATTTATTACTACTGTAATATACATTAAATAAGGTATCTTTAAACAGTAAAACACCCAAAGCAAGGATAAAAATGTTGAGAAGAAAGGTTTGCAGGTACCTAACTCTATATTTCCCATAGGCACAGTGGTTCAGTATTTGCATAGAATTTACAGAGCATAACTACTGCGAATAATGAAAATCAATTGTATTTAATTCATACAATTACATACATATAATTCATTCTTAATTTTTTGAGGGACATCATCAAAGATTTGGTGGTTCTCACTAGTGTGCCGTGGCACAATGGTCAGAATCACTGATTTAATCCCCTGAGTACCCCTGATGTTTAGAAATTAAGCTTAATTAATATGCAAAAATAAAAACATAAAAATTGTGAAATCTCACTTAATTTTTTATCAAAATCTTCTGAAATTTGCAGATTTTGTTCTCTTTCTAACAATGTAAGCATTTTATAACTTTTTGTTATGTTTATGAGATTGGTGAAAACATCATTTTTTTTTAATATAAATAAATATATATACAGTGATACCTCGGATCACGAATGTCTCGGTTTACGAACAAATCGGTCTACGAACACCATTTGCGAACAAATTTATATATATAGTGATATATATACACACAATTTTAGCCACCATCTAGTGAAATAATTAATATTTTCAGATAGTGACAAGTATTTTGAACAAAATAAGCCATGAATAAAGAAATTGACCAAAATTTTCAGAAATTATTGATAGAAACCACAACTTATGTAACATTTGTTGATTGAAGTTACATCATATAATTATTAAAAAAATTACATGAATTCATTGAAATATTGTTATTTTAATATTTCATATTTATTAACTTGCTTTTATTTCATTTACACAATTTTTTATTTTTTTTAAATTTTTTTATTTATATGAAAAAATCCTAACATATATGAAAATGGCCTCATTTGGTACATAAACAGATATAATCTGTTCCTCTAATTCAGTGTTCTCAACCACTGTGCCATGGCACACTAGTGTGCCGCCAAACTTTTGATGGTGTGCCGTGCAAAATTAAGAATGAATTGTATATATGTAATTGTATGAATCATGTATGTTAATAGTGAAACGTGGTTGACTGGATATACTTTTTGCAGTCTTACCGATTCCTATAAATAGGGTATCGTTAGAAAAATCTAACCCTTGAATTTCTGCGACAGCCAAAATTTTTTGTCGTTATTCATAATTTAAAAGTTAAGGAATAAAAATTAAATTAAACTTATAGTTTCTCTAAAAAGTCAAAATCTGCAGGTGGCACTATAACTTAATAAGGGCTGCCATTTAATTCTGCAATGTAAAAGTATGTTTGTAATCTGAATGTTATAGGAATAAATACAATAATCTGTCAATAAAAATTTGTTGTTAAATCTAAATTATTATTAAAATAGTTAGGTGTGCCGCCAAATTTTAATATATTAAAATGTGTTCCTCAACAGGAAGGTTGAGAACCACTGCTCTAATTGGACCACTGCTGGTGTATTGTAATTCTAGATCCAATGCCACTTACCTATATGCAAAGTAGGGTTGGATGTATTTTCCTGTGGAAAGTGTGCTGTAAAATAATAAAAATGCTATGCCTTTTTAAGATACTATGTACAAAAAATACAGATTGACTCAAAATAGGTAGAGAATTCTGTTCTGTGTTTATCTGTTGATGATGAATTTTAAGTCAAAAGTGCTCTAGTTATATTTGTGTTTTGTAATTAAACAATCATCCTCTGCCTGTTCTGAACTAGTCTTGTATCCTTAATGTTAGATGTAAATAAATTGGAGACCTGTACATATAACCTGTAGATCATATATCAAATATATTAATTTACTGAAACTTAATTAATACTACAAAATAATTTTTTAATAAAAATCAATAAATTCTAAATGCAAATATTGATACCATGCTCCCCAGACATTAGGCTGTTGTTTATATCACAAATCTTTCCTGTTCCCTATCTCTTTGAAAAAGATTGAGAAAAACATAATACATAATCAACCCTCCTGTCTTGCTAACATTCCAATCCTTTCAACAATAACAAAACCAGAACTAACAATATTTCTAGAGTTATCATCATATATATTGATAATGAAATGTAGCTGGCTTGTTAATATGTGACTATCTCTTTTGCAATTATATCAATTCCTATAAATTAGTGTCATTAGAAAGTCTAATTCTCAGATTTCTACAATAGCCACAGTTTTTGTAGTTATTAATAATTAAAAATTAAGGAATAAAAATTAAAATTGTAGTTCCTTTAAAAAGACAAAATCTGCAGGTGATGCTATAACCTAATAATGGTTGTCATCTAATGATTCTCTATATGAGTTTGGAAAAGTTTTTCCAGTGATATTCCATGGTTATAAGATTAAATCATGAGATTTCTTATATTGTTGGTTGGATCCCTATCCTGCAAAATTGTGTTATAATTGTGAAGAACTGTATTTTGAAATAGTCTCAAATTAATATTTTTGTAAATAGAACTTAATATTGCATATTAAATTCAATATAAACTTGATAAAAAGTATTAATTATTGAAATGTTAATAATTTTATTTTAATTTTAAATTTTAGAGAAGAAGTAAATGAAAAATTAAAAGATACACTTGATGGTACTTTTTTAGTAAGAGATGCCTCAAATAAAGGATCTGGTGAATATACATTAACACTTAGGTACATATAATTATTTGCTTTTATAATAATTTCTGATTTATTGTTAAATGAATTATATCATGCATGATTGAAACTTTTCAAATTAAGTTTATTAGAATTAATTTATTTGTAAAATTAAAATAATAAATATTTTCCAATATATCTATAGGAAAGGTGGTAGCAATAAATTAATAAAAATATGCCATAGGAATGGCAAATATGGTTTTTCGGAACCTTTGAAGTTTACTTCTGTCGTAGAACTTATAAATTATTATAGAAATGTGTCCTTATCTCACTATAATCGAAAACTTGATGTCAAATTATTATATCCTATATCAAGGTTTAATCAGGTGAATTTATAATATAATTAAATATAATAAAATAATTTATTTATTATTGTTTTTGTGAGATTAAGATTTATATATTTAGGCTGAAGATGAAGAAGAAAGTAATGCTGATGTAGAAATGGTTGGACAAAAACTTATGGACATCAATAGGGAATATCTTCAGATGACTAAACAGTATGATCAATTCTATGAAGATTTCAACAAAACTCTTCAAGAAATTCAGTTAAAAAGACAAGCTTTAGATGCTTTTAATGAAACAGTTTTATTGTTTGAAGGACAAATTGAACTTCATATCCAATTCCAAAAAGAAGCTCTACCTCATGAAATTAAACCGTATGCTATTAATTATACATTAATTTCTTTATTAAAGTTACATAAATTACATATTGAAATAAAATTCTAAATAAAGTTTATAAATTTTAGATTAATGGAAAACTTTGAATTGCTAAAAAGTCGTTTGGAGACTGTTCAAGAAAATAAGACACAGTTAGAAAATGAGCTGAAATATCAGACTGCTTATAACAGATCATTAGATAGAGAAATGAATTCTTTAAAACCAGAAATCTTACAATTATACAAACAACGAGAACAATATCAAGGGTAAATATATATATATATATATATTATATTTTTCAATGACGGTATTAATATAAACTTTATTATTCAATATTCAAATAACAAATTGAATTTGTACTATATATTTGTGAAAATCTAATTGTCAAAGTATTGAGAGATTAAAAAAAATGTATTTTAATGTTTAAGCCTATAATTTAAATATAAATTATAGGCTTTTAACAATATTGTAATAAAATGCAAAAAAAAACTATTCATAGATAAGTTAAAATTTCTTTTAAAAAATTTGGAGGCTTTTCCCCACTTTTTGGTATATACTTTTCATGGCAATGGGGTTGTATATACCAGCCTTTTTTTTTTTTTGAACTGTTTGTAGATCGATTTTGTCATAACGGTTAGAAGTTACGATTCAGATAATGTGATATCAAAGTATTCTAGAACTATCAACAGGGCATCCTAATCAGGCTACATTATTGTTACTGATTATCAGTTTGATGAATTTTTAATTTAATTTTCAAACCTTTAAAGAAAGAAAGCTGGACGTCAAAACTCGAATTATAATTGGAATGGAAATGGAAGTATAAATAGTGATTTGGTATGTGGTAGGGATTCACAAACCGTGGTCCTCTATTGATTTGTTGACGGCCCGCCTCACCATGTGTTATTTTAACAAGTCACACGTCAATGAAATAATATTAGTAGTTTTGAGCAATGCATTTTCAAATAATAATTTTCTGAAGTGAAATTATGTTTATAGTGGTTCAATGATGATAATTTTAAACAATAAGGAAAAAATAATAATCATATTTGTAATAATAAATATTTTTTAAATTTTATTGTATTTGTGTGTGTGAAATAGGTAATTTAAAAAAACTGTACATTTATACTGGGTAGCACTGTCACTTAACTAATGAAAATTTAGAATCAATTTTGCATTTGAATATTACAAATGTCACACCTAACATAAAAAAATCGTTAAATCAATGCAATACCATGCAACCTATTAAAAATTCTTCACTTAATTTTGATTACGTTTCTTTGTGACATGTAATTAATAAACATGATATGGCATATAACTTTCATGGTTTTTTTGATGGTCTGCCTATAAGTTATTTCAGTGAATCCATATGGCCCTTGGTGTTAACAACTCTATTCATCTCTGGTGTGTGGAATGTGAAAACACAAGTGAAAGTCAGTGAACAAAAGATTGTGAATTACAGATCAAGGTATAGACTAGATATGTTGTATGTGAATGAGGCATTTTGAGTGCATTTGAATTTGTGAAGAATGACATTGTAGGAATATAGTCTGGAATGAGAGATATTAAGCAAATGAGAAATAGTATGAAGTGTTGATGAATGAGAGAATGAAAATGTATATTGAAATACAAATGTATGAATAACAAAAATATAAATGAATGAGAATGAAGCTCAAACTGCAGGGGGTATTTTTAATTTTTTATGCTCTTGTAGATGATTCAAGTCAAAATGAGAAAGACCAGTTCTTATGTGAATTGATGTGTTGGATAAATGTTGTGGCTGTGACCAAGTGATTGTGGAAAGTGATTTGAATAGTAGAGTGTATGGAAAAAGAGGGTAGAGAATAATTGATTGAGAAGTATGATAACTCCAGAGCAAATAAATGATAATGAAGTGCAACTGTGAGAAGTCTGTGCTGAAAAGGGACTGTTTGTATAAACACTTTCTTCAAGCACAAGGCCATCCGTTATCTGAGAGAATCAAGATCAGAAGAATATGATTGCTTTGATTGTATCTGATGAGAGATTGAAGGGAAAAGTTTTGAATATAAGAATGATGAGAGGTGCAGAATAAGTTCAGATCAGGATTTGGTCAATTCCATTTTAGATTGATTTAATTCTATGAAAGGTAAGAACTTTACTCCAACAGTAGTACAGAGGTTAATTTCAACAAGATATAATGGCTTTAATCATTGCTATACCACTGGGTGCAGACATTCTAAGCACTTGTCCATCCAAACAAGGAGCATATAAAACAATTCTGCATGGCTGAAGCCAAGGAAGTGCCTGCAAAGTACCAAGAATAGCTGAAAAAAATCAATATATCTGTCTTGTCTCAAAGAATCAAAGACACAAGAAACAAACCCATCTGAAATTGTAAATACTCCCATAAGTGGGAAGTCCTGCATAGTAGACATATTTTAATCTGTTAGCTGCTACTGCAAACTTCAGTTCCATATGGTCAAGATCTCTTACTCTGCCATTGCAAACTATAGTTCTTTCATGTTGGAATGCTTTTCTTTCCTTGATATTTTTTCATTGTTTATAGATTACTCCAATCTAATTACTGTCTGTTGTTCTTAAAGCTTTTTATTTTCTAATTTAGAAAATAAAAAAAGATATATATATATACAGGGTCGTGCAGGTAAATCCGGACAAATCGCGATGTAATTAAAAATGGTTTTGTCTAATTGAGTTCAGTTGTTATCATATTCAAATCTTTGATCATATTTTAAAATGAGTGGATCATCCTAACGATGACTTAATTTTCAAGTTACATGGAATAAAAATAATAAATGTATCAAGTACTGATGATGCTATTTCTTGGCTGAAAAAAGGATCTAAAGTTCAAAGAAATGTTTCTAATATTTCATATTTGCATTCTAATAGATCACATGCTATTTTTATTATATATTTTCATTATAACCAGTAAGTATTTTTAATATATATATATTTAAATAATTTAAATTTTAAAACAATATTATTTTTGTATAGTTTTTAAGCTATATTTCTTTTTTAATGTTCTTATGCATTTAATCTTGTATTTATTTATTATCCTAAACTTTCAATTTCCCTTGCTTATGAAGAAATGCAAGAAAAAAACAAATCACTTTAAGCCGGAAAAAACAATAATAATGAGTTAATAATAATAAATTGTTGTTTTCCTGCTTAAAGAGCTCTGTGGTTTTTTTGCATAACTATTTAACTATTGTATTTACTTATTAATTTTTACATTTTTTGTCAGTTTTCTTATCAAAATATTTGTGCAAAAATTATATGGAAATTTTTCATAAACATTGTTATAGAAAAGACTTTCAAATTAAACTGAAAGCACTGGTTAGATATCCATAAAAGTGTGATATTTTGGTGCTATATAATAATAACCAGGGCCAGGCTGACTAATTGTGGTGCCTGAAGCAAGTTTTAAAAACTGCACCTTTTAAAATTTTTTGAAAAATTCTAAGTAATGAATAATAGTCTACTTAATAGCATAATAGACATTTTAAGAAAAATTTATGTTAAATATAAAAGCAAGTTTTATTTATATTTAAAAAAACAAAAATAGTTTGAACATTACAATACTTAAAAAACAGAAAAATTGAATATAATTTATTCTAAATTACTCTTTGAGCTGTTATTGCAGCAAATTACTTGATTTGTATTTTTATAATTTATTGTTTTAGATATTGTATTCTCTATAGAAATTATTGCTAAATCATTAGGTTGGTCTTTGGTTGTTGTTGTTGTTCATAAATAATTTTTTAAAATTTTCAGTTTAGTAAAACTGTGTTCAGCTACAGTTACAGGCAGTGTTAATAAAATTCTTAGTGCTACAACAACTTTTGGAAATATGCATTCAAAATCAAATTTACATATAAAATTTAATGTCTTGAACATTTTTTGAGTTTTGTATAGAACACACATGATTCTATCCTTTCAAGGTCCAGGCTAACTTGAGTACAAAATGTTACAACCAGTATGGATCATGTAGCTTAGAGTCAACTAATCAACCTTTAAAATAAATAATGTTCAAAACCAAAGTGGACCATCCAACATAATTTCTAAAATTTTAAAATGATTAAATATCTAGAAACAAACAAATCAAATAATGCATTGGTCGGCCAGATGGCCACATGGTAAAGCTGTGGCTTACCCACCCTGGAGGATCTGGGTCTGGCCTGTTGAATCCCATCCTTCAACCTTCTAGTTGACCCCGTCATGGGTGTTGGCCAACCTGTGTTGGGCTCTACAAATGGCCGCTGCCAGATACAGAATATTCCTCGTGAGATATGGCGGCTTAACTAACCTAATCTAAATCAAACGATGCATTGCTAAAAAAGTATAAATCTTATATAAATTAGGCAAATTCTGTTTAAATAAAACATTCCATATACAATAGATCTTTGTTTAACAGTGAGATTAGATTTTTGAAATTCATAATTTTAAATGAATTTATACATTAGGTCAAAATTTCCATTGACCTAATATATAAATTGGGTTACATTCCTAGATTCTGGTAGAAAAGAGAATTTTTTATTCTAATACCAGACTCTAAAAATTATTAAATTTGAGAATTTTTCTCATATGAAACATTACTGTATTGTTCGATAATGGAATAAAATGAAACAAAAGCATAATTTAATTATAAAATTTTAAATAGCAATTGTATATTGTGCTTTATGAATAAAAAAATTTATTATCTAGTAAAAGACAATTTAGAAATCACATCTGTTATGTCCTTAATTGATTTTTTTAAAGTCAATTCTCATTAATTCAATAATTACTAAATAGCTATGCCATCCAGGCTATATCACAGGGTGCCAATACTTGTGGAGGTCTGCTGGATTATATAAGACAGTTTAACAAGCCTGGCATAGCCTCTCATATAAATTTTCCATGCTGTGAGTTCTTAATTCAATTCCAGTCCTTTTATTGAAAACAAGCATTTCATCCTGCCAATTTGGCCAAATATCCTATGTGCTATATAATTTAATTAATATTGTTCATAGACAATATTGTATATTTGAGTTAGTGCTTATATAAAATATAATAGTTATAGAAAATTAACTATATCTCATTTTCTCTCTGTTATGAAGAAAATGTAAGAAAATAGGGGTCTATTTAATTTCGGTACCTGAAAATTTGTAATTTATTTATTTGGTTTTGCTAGCAACATAATAGTGAAATGACATTAAACAGCATTAAACAAAAACCTACTGTACTGTATATTGTCTCAAAGTGATTGCTTTGAATATTATTCAAATTTATCATTATGAATTTCATTAAATTATTGAATAATTTAATAAAATTTTATTTTTATTCACATAATGTCATTTAATTTATTTAGATTACATTTAATTCTGATATTTTTTAATAAGTGACTAAATAGAATAATTTTTAGGTTATTAGTGAGAAAAACATTAACTCTTCTACCAAAATTCTTGCATATAATTGCTTTATATGTCCATTATTTGTCTGATCATGACCATTATGGTTGGGAAATGGCATTAAAAAATGCTAATTTTTTCTACAAATTTTATTATATGAAAATCATTCTATTATGCATTTCACTTTTGTTTTCTTCATTATCTGCATAAAATGTTGGAAGGGACAAGATGTACAATTTCCTCATTGCAAAGTATAAACAACATTCAATATTCTTTTCTGTTTGCACTGTATTTTTTTTAAATGAGTTCAATATTCAACTGTTTGATAGTTGAGAACTTAATTTCCATTTATAATATTACACTATAGGAAATTATGTTCAGAGTTATAATAAAAGTTTATATTAGAATTTGATTTTTTGCTAGACAAATAATGCCTAAACTCTATCTTGTGGACTTCTCTCTTAAAATGAGTCATTACTTATTTTAAACAACAAACAACTGTATAAATTAGATATATTTGGAAAGTTAAAAGTGTATTAGAAAATGATACTATAAGCAAATAAGTACTGAAATTATTTGTTTAATTTTATATAATAATATTTTTTTTCAAACTTCAAAGATTCTTTTTTACAATTAGTCAAAGAGTGTTGTATTAATTTATAACAGAACTTATTAATTTTAAATTGTAATTTTTGTAATTACAATATGATCTGTTCCAAGTTTTTGATTCTGAAATAGTTCTGTTTAAATAATTTCAAAAACTTTCTATAAATTACCCTAATATTCCATCTTTCTAGTTAGTTAATTATGAAGAAATGAATTAATAAAAATTCTTTTATATATTTTGTTTATTAGAGAGTTTGTTTCTAGAAAATATCAGTTTATTTTCTTAATTATTTCCAATGCATTCCATATGCAGAAAGTTATTTGTACAGTCCCGTGCAAAAAGTTTGTCAGGTTCTGTGTAGGGGAGAAAGTGGCTGACTCACTGTCGAGTACTACGTCAGGCACTAACGTCCGAAGACACCGCGGAACGAAATGAACTTGACTGTTGTCTCTGTTAATAGGGGAGATAGGTTTAGAGTGAATGGGAAGAGACATATTTCATTGACAAGACTAATTGGAGATTTACTATTTTCTCTGCTGCTGTATTTAATAGTCAAATAACTTCTTCGCAAAAATTACTTGTAATCAACAATGAAATATAAATATACAGTTTATTCATTAAGATGACATTTTAATACAACGATTTATAGATATTATGCTGTTGTGCATATTCTATAAATCGTTCTCTCGCTAAATTGAAATATTTTCGATAGCTCACTGACTGTCATTCCTGTTTGGCTATTTTGAATTATTAATTGTTTGGTGGATAACGGATGAAGTGGTGTTAAAACATTGCAAAAAGTTTTCATGTAGATAGAAATATAAAACTTATGAAAGATTATATTATCCAATAAGTTTCATATTGATTTACTGTTTTTCAGAGATCATGGATGCATGTTTTTTTTGTATGAAATATTTATGAAATGGGAATAAAAACTTTATCAAACAATTTATTTTTATATTTGAGAAAATATCATTTATGATCTTAAATTTTCTTATCTACACTCATTATTTTTATTTAACTGATATATAAATATTGTAAATTGTAATAAGTCAAAGAGTAATGAAATTCAATATATAAATATGCACATTTATCTATTGATTAATGTGCATATTTATATACAAGGTGATTCAAAAAGGTTGTGCCAAAATTTACAGACTTGTAGAGGATAAAATTCTGAATAAAAAAGTCTAGTCACGTTTTTTTATTTAAGGCTCCATTTAAAAGATATAACATGTGAAACTTTTGTGATGTCATTTCCGATTCAGTCAAAAAATATTTTAAAAATATGTTTATTTTTATTTTTAAAATCATCTATAAATTTTAACTACTCTATAAATTACTTACCTATAAATTAACCTATACCTATAACTATACCTTACTTATAATTTATAGATAAGTTATTATTAATAACTTATCTATAAATTTTAACTATTTTTATACTTACTATCCTAAAAAAATTTAAAACATCAAGAACAGATTGTTTATTAAATTAGCAACAACCTATTATTTAAATGAAATGTAATTGTTTTACAAATGCAGCATTCATTTTCGAACACAATCATTTTAGAATATTAAATTGTTAATTCTTCTAGTTTGATAGTTGTGTATTGCTTACTACAATCTTTTGGAGTGTGTTATGGATCACTTATCATTCTTATGCAGAATTGGTGGATATGCACCTCATGAATGCAACAGTGGGAACAGTAGAGCAGCATAATATCTGCACAGAAAAACTTTTTCGTAACACAGATGTCTGTCCAGAGTTATTTTTACTAACATCAAAAATTTCATCTAGCATTATTAATTAATTAAAATTGCATTACTTTATGATTTTGTTAATTTAAACCAATAAACTTCATTTCAGTACTTACTTTTTTCAATGTTTCTTGTCTCTCATGTATTAAATTGAAAATGATGTCACAAAACTTTCATGCATTATATCTTTTAAATGGAGCCTCAAATCAAAAAATCCTTTTTGCACGGGACTGTACATTTCATATAAAATCAGTACAAAAATTAAAAATATGCATAAATATCATAGATATGGCATATTTCAGTATCAATAAGTAATGTGAAAATATTATTATTATTTGAATTTTAATGTATTGCAAGTCTCTTCTAATTTATGCATTACACCTTGAAATATTGAGAAGTAAAGCTTATGCAATTTCTTTTATAAATAGAATTACATCTAAACTTTATCTTGTGGACTTGGCTGGATCAGAAACAGCCCATACTAAAGATCAAAATATGTTTAAAGAAGGTTAGTTATTTTAATTAAAATATGTATTTTAAATATTATTATTTATTATTGAATTTTAGTATAATAATTTTAAAAGAAAATAAAAATTACACATTTAATTTAGAAATACTTAAATGCATAATAGTTATATATTTCATGTATATAATATCCAATAGTCTAGCTTATTCACTAATCTGTCACTGCTTTGAAGTCTTACTTCAGTCTCCAAATTCTTAGTGTTTTGTGTTATGATAACTTGTATCATATTATATAATTTTCAATTTATAAAATATTCTTTATATATTATATGCCAGTTCCAGTTATTGCATAAATCAGAATACTTCTATTTATATTTAATTTTATTTATTCATTTACAATAATGGCTATACAGAACAAATACAAAAAATCTTTTTCAAAAATTAATCTACTTCTTTCCAAATTATCTGCAGAGAAAAGGTTTCTCTATTTTTCCTCTCTTATCTAGTGCTATATTATAATTAATCTTATCTATTTTTGTTAATCTAGTTTTTCAAATATATAACCAAAAATGTCTGAATATAAAGTTACATCTATTTTCTGGTATATCATTATAATTGGAAAATCTGAAAATTAAAATTCCAATCACAAAAATAAAATTGAACAGAATATACATTAGAGCATTGATTAACCAGAATGTCGCTTATCCAAATGTAATTTTCAATTGTGATATGCAATAGGTTTCCGCCAATACTCCCACCTAAAATGTGTAGGGTGGGAGAATCTAAGCTTGTTATGTGCATTGACTGTATTGTTTTTATAATTTAGTTTGTATCTAGTATTGGCCTCCTCTGTTGTGTATCAAAGTTGAAAATTATGTAGCCCTTACACCCTGTTTACACTATGCAATATAAACCAGTTCAAATTATTGAACTTGTTTAATCTCATAAATGTGAATGGAACAAAGATAGCCAAACTTGTTTGAAAATGTGTATACTGAACACACTAGTGCATACTGATTTAGACTGAATGAGTACAATAAAATATATGAATTTGAAATTTGTTTTGTATGTTTTACATTGTGTTTTTTCTAATTTTTCTATCAGATTGATTATCCGAAAAAATTATTTATCCAAATACCCTTGCTCCTAATTACTTCAGATAATCGACGCTTTATGCATTTTTTTTTTGTGTGTTAAGTTTTATTTTATTAAACTGCAATAATCATTTTAATTTCTGATTTGGCATCTGTTAGCATTAAAGTTTTACAATAAATTATATTAACAAATGAGAGTGGAAGCTATTGTGATTTTACGAAATAGTAATAAAAATATGCAAGATGTAGCTAACAAGTAAGTAATAAGTATAAATAATGATATATTTACTAAATGAGATAGAAAATTATAAAATTCAATACTTTTAAATCCTGCATTTTTAAAAATAAGATTCCAGAATCTGTAAGTCAGTTGTCACTGAAATTGCACAGCAAATAAATATTTTTAAACTGAACATAATTTAATAATCATTTTAATTTTAATATAATAATTTATCATAATCATGACTTTTTTCTTTTTTGTAAAAATGTTTTAGGAGTTCATGTCAATTTAGGACTTCTTGCATTAGAGCATGTTATGAATTCTTTAAATAACAAAAATCAGAAGACTCATAAGCCATATAGAAATTCAATTTTAACTCGAGTCCTAAAGGGTAATTTTATTATTTTTATATATATTTTATATTTGTATTAGTTTAAAAATTTCGTGTGTGTAATCAGAACTTTTTTGTCAAAAAAAATCAGATGCTAGTATTCTTTGATCCCTGACTGCATTCAATAAACTGTTTGTGTGCCATCATAACTAGATTTTATAAATAGATGTTGATATGCTATATATTGATACATACTGTCACAAAAAAATATTCTATGTAATAGATAGATCAATAGTGAATCTGTTAGAGTTCTGGAAATGGTATAGTCTCTTCCAAACTTATTTTTTTGAAAAAATATAATACACACACACGCACACGCACATTTAATCTAGACTAGCGTTTCTCAAACTTTTTTCATTACGAGATTTTTTGCGACCCCAGGTATTAAATATGAAATAGTACAAATATATAAGTGATTTACACACTTATTAAGATGAACACAATCAACCAACCACACCGAAAATATATGTTGTCATAAGTTAAATATTGGGCATTTGTGAAATTACATATAAACTCATGTTGTCATACGTTAAATATTGGGCATTTGTGAAATTACATAAAACTGAAATTCAAGTGTTTGAATTTAATTTTTAAATATTGGGCATTTGTGAAATTACATATAAACTGAAATTCAAGTTTTGCATTTAATTTTTGCAACCCCAGAATTTTGCTTCACAACCCCTTTTAGGGTCGCGACCCACAGTTTGAGAAACGCTGATCTAGACTATAGAAGGGTAAAATTACTAGATAAATCTAATAATTTTTACCTTGTATATAAAAGTTTAGTAATTTTCCTTCTATGTATAGAAATGGGAATAAAATTGTAAATACACAGTATTTTTTCAGTGGTATTTTACCATTTAGTTCCTCAAATTCTATATATATGAGACTGCTCAGATACAAAAATTACCTTAATTTTGCAATAGATTTGTTTCATATGAAATTCTTAAATATGATTATAAATTAGCAAAAATATTGAATATATTATTTTATATTTCAATAATACAATGCTTCTCAACTTTTGCAAGATATATTCATGGGAGCATTATGTAAGTTAGATTTTTGTAAATTCTCATATAATTAATATGATAAAATTAAAGACATTATTATATGTTCTCTTCATACATTATACAGGGCAAGAGATACTTAATAATCATCATAATTTTACAAAAATATTAATAATTTAAGTCCTTTATCAGTAAAATACTTTAAAAAGCTTAGTAATTAATATTTTTTTATATTGTTAGACAATTTTAATAATTAATATACATTATAATATGATAACATTGCTAAAGTTTTAAACTCATTATTGATAGTGATGCTTATTATCATTACAGTAGTGTTGTGATTATTTTTCTGATAATGCCCTCTAAAATTATAGTCTTGCATTATGCATTAAATTATAATGATTATTTAAAGTATTTTGAATATGAAATTTATGTAAAGTTGAATTATATATATATATATATATATTATTGGGAAATGTTCATACCAATAAATGTTTGGAAATGAGATCTATCTCTCCAATTTTGTGAAGTCCAATACTAATTATATTGGAACAAAAATGAATCTGTTGCTGTAGTAGAAATAAAGGCTAGCCAAAGTAATCCCTACAAGCAATCCCTGACTTACATAGATCCATATTTACATAAAAATTTCCTGATTAAAAACAGATATATACTGATCATAGCAACTAAGGCTATAATGCAGAGATACAAACAGTTTTTTTTCCTAATTTCATTATTTATTATATGCTTTATGAGATTATTAGGTTAATTTTAGTTAACAAGCTGGCCTAAACCCAATCCTCTCCTAAAAAACAAAGTGTTAGAGTCAGAATTTGAATCTAGCCTCTAAGATGGTAAGCGACTGCTTTATCATGCAACTTATATGCTTATTCTTTAATAATTATTAAAGAATAAACATATAAGTTATTATACTATTAGTTATACTAACAAGGAGATGCCACGAATCTCTAAATCGTTTTCCGAATGAGTCATAGCTTATTCGATAGCTTGTATATAGATGATAAAAACCCTAAAGGGGTATGAGTGAATGAGCCTTTGTTTATGAGAAAGTTGGGTTTACTCAGCGATGCAGAATATATACATGAAACGTAACGGTTTTCGATATCTGTTGGCGTAGTGGAGTTGGTTAAGTCTCTTGTTTCATTAGAGATCGCGGGTTCACATCTCATTAGCAGATTTTTTTTTTTTTTTTATTTTGTTTTAATTATTGTATCATTTCTTCAGTCTGTTGGGAGTCTTCCTAAAGTAGAAGTTATAGAATAAGTCATGCTTTAAAAATGGAAACATTGTACATAAGTGAATCAATAATTCAGCATGTGCAAGTCCTAGCAAAATGCAATATTTCTAAATTTTACATTCTTTCTTTTTATAAAAAACATCTTCCATTAAATAAAAAAATCAATTTTCTTGTGACTGGTTTTGTAGTTCGGTTTTTGATTTATCATTATCAGTTGCTTTTTTTGTCTCTTAGGCTTTAACTGACATTATGATTTAAAGCCTAAAAGACAAAAAGAATTGTAATTACTTTCTAATTACTAATTATATTAAATTCTTTGTTAACTCGTGTCGCAAGTTAAAAATTAGTTAACAAAGAATTCCATGTAACTAGTAACTATTATCTTTATCATCATCAAGAATAACTGATCTTTATCACATTTACAGTTATATATGCATATTTCAAAAATAATTGAGATATTATTACAGGATATTTATAGAAAATATTTTATAAATATAATATTAAAAAGGAGCACAGTTCATATCTCGAGAATAAGTTCATATGTAGAGCAGTTTGTAAGTCGAGGTACCAATATATTAAAATTTTATAATACAAAGAAATATAATCTGACCTGAACAGTCTTTTTAATACGATGTGAAGGTCCTGGATATTCATTGGAATATATATCTGTCAAAAAGACAGAATTGATGAGGGTTGACTTTCCTAATCCAGATTCTCCTAAAAAATGAAGTTCATAAATTTTAAAGTGTATTCAGATCTTCAATAATAATAAATTCCAATGTTTTAAAAATAAAATAATTTAATTTTCAATATTTTTTACCCCAAAAATATATTTATTTTTTAATAATGCAATTGAAAAATTGATACAATATTTTTACTCTTATTTTTAAATAAAAATTTAAATGCATTTATTATTTAAACAGTTTATTAAAATAACAATATTTTTACAATTTAACATTATTGTAAGTTCAATTTAAAATATAATGACGTTCATCTTAAAAAATAATCATCATGGGATTGAAAATCAAATTAATACTCATGCAAATGTTATTATATGGAATAATTTCTTATAAAGGTAGGCCTCGATTAGTACAAATAATGAGTCCCACAAATTTCTCGCACTATTTGAATTCGCACTAATCGAAGTATTAACTATATGTAAAATATGGTAATTGATTCTTGCTTTGTGAGATTCCAGCCATTAGCCAACCTCACGATGAATAACCACAATACTGTTTAAGAAATATTTATTTTCATATTTTACATCGTTGTTCATCATCTAAATTAATAACTTACCTCATACCATCATCAAACCAACTGCCAAAGAAAGCGGAAGTTGAGCGCCGCTTTTATGTCGCTCAGTTACATCCATTTTTTGCTCTAGCGTAATTACTAACTTCTTTTTTTTTTTTCGTTTTCTGTTTTATCATCAAAAGTGTTCTTCCTTTCATCCATTTCAATACTTCTTAAGAGAAAATTCTGTATTATGCTGTATGTATACGATAACAAAGCTGAATAATAATAATAATAATAAATAGCTAACAGCAAAAAGCCAATCTTTCTGGTGTTTCACCCCTTCAAAGCCAAGTGACTGTTCTTGGAATCTTTCTGGTGTTTCACTCCTTCAAAGCCAAGTGACTGTTCTTGGACTGCTCCTCGACCGGTTTTACTAACCGAATATTAACGGTAATTTGTTAATTGACATCATAACGGTTTTACTAACCGAAAATTAACATTAATTTGTTAATTGATATCATAAAATGGGATGGACCTTTGTTAGTAAGACTGATCTATGCTTACAACTTGCATTAAAATGGACCTTTGTTAGTAAAACTGGTCTATGCTTACAACTCGCATTAAGACCGAAAATTAACATTAATTTGTTAATTGACATCATAAAAGGGGATGGACTAAACGAAAATTAACATTAATTTGTTAATTGACATCATAAAAGGGGACGGACATTTGTTAGTAAGATTGGTATATGCTTACAACTTGCATTAATCGAATATTTGCTCACACTAACTGAAAAACGGTATCATTTTTATAAGTCATAATCGAATAAGCATTATTCGAACTCGCACTAATCGAGGCCTACCTGTATTTACAATATAATGATTTTGTAATAAAGCAAAAATATCCTAATAAAATTTGATATATGTAAGCCCTAATGCCTGAATGTTGGCATAATGATATATCCAATATCAGATGTTAAGCATTACCTAAAAATTAAATAAAATTAATTTTTAAGGAAAAATGCTAAAATTAAAAATAATAGATATTTAGTTTTGTTTTGACATCGAAACTTTGATTAGAACTTTTGTTGCCTCCAGTAAAAGTGGATTTAAAATAAATATTTAAATTTATAATTTTGAAAGATGCAAATATAAGAATGAAATATATTAATGAATTTCTATATATTACATATGCTCGTGTAAGTCAAGGAAATTTTCTTGAAAAAATTTTGAATATGGGGATAAGAGCTTGTATATATGGAGGGGGGGAAAAAAACTGGAAAATTTTTTTAAAGATAGTAAGATTCACAGCTCAATCATAAAATGTTTCTGTTGTACCTTCATGCCAGCTATTAGTGCAATTCTTGCTATTTGTTTCTATCAAAAATCATTATCTTATTTTTAAATTTTTTTTATTATTAAAAATAAGTGGATATGTATGACTATATATAATTTAATCTTTTTCAGGTAATTAAATATCATCAAAAATAGATAAATCAGATGCATTGCATCCTCTTTGCATTATTAGCATTCCCTACTATAGCACTATGAAACAACTATATTATATGATGATACCATCTCAATCCTACATTACATTGAAAAAGCAAGTGCCCCTTGCCAAGTGGTTTTAAGGTTACAAAAGATCATTTGACTTTGCTTTTGGAGTGCAATGCATCAGAATCTTTTAAACTGAAGCCAATGCTAGTGCATCATTCGAAAACACCACAGTTAATGAAAGAGATTGAGAAAACATGTCTTCCAGATTTTTATAATAATAATAAAAAGGCATAGGTTACTCGGACTATTTTTACTGAATGATACACCCAGAAATTTTATCCAGAAGTTTCCAAGTTTTGCTCAACTAATAACTTGCCTAAAAAAGTTTTATTGGTTCTGGGCAATGCCCTCAGTCAATCAGCTAGTACTGAAGACATCCAGAATGATGATATAGAAGATAGTTTATCTGCCACCAAACACATCATCGCAACATCAATTCTTCAACCAATGAATCAAGGCATGATTTCAACCTTTAAGGAATATTATCTGCAAACAACCTTTAAAGGTATGAAAGAAGAAAATGAAATATCAATGATGGTGAAGGATTATTGGAAGTCATACCACATCTTGAAGGCCAACACCACCAGCATCACGTCTTCTTGGGAAGATGTGAGCCAATCATGAATGAACAGTGTTTGGTGAAAGTTGTAGCTGAATGTAATTTCAGACACAGAGACTGAGACACAGCAATTATCAAATGTGCTAGATGAAATCATAAACATAGCTTAAAAACTCACATTGACAACATTGATGCTTAGGATATTACTGAACTGCTTGATATTGTTGCACCTCTTTCAAAAGAAAGCCTTAAAGAGTTGTCTTCACAATTAGAACAAGCACCAGAAAAGAAGTAAAAGGATCAGAGCCTATCAGGGTAATTGTCGAAAAATTTCTACAAGAAAATCTTTCCAAAATGTGTGAAGTTTTGGATAACTTCTCTAATAATAAATCCAATTGGGAGCATGCTTCTGTAATCTGCAGTAGTCAATGCCCTTGTTAAGCCCTATTACAAACTCTTGTAGGAACAACACAGAACTTCCCAGCAGTCAACACTGACTTAGTTTTTTAAGAAAACAGTTCCAACAGAAACAAAAGAATCAGAGGACAAGGTTTTGGTCATAATCTCCATATCAATCCAGCAAGAATAAAAATAGAACATTTATCAATGGTTTGCAGTGATAGTACATCTTGCCACAGAGTTTTGACCAAGAACTTTTGCAAATTTATGATTGTATGATGTTTCTTGTTTGTAAAATATTTAATTATAGTATACAGCTGTATTGTATTTTTCATCAATAAACATCCTCATTTTTATGTGAATTTGTGTTGAAAATTAATCTAATTGGTTAGTTTATGGAACTTTTTCAGTTTTGGATTGTATCTCTCTACATTCTATAGTAATTTTACCTCAAATTACAAAGTTTTAAATTAAAAATTAATATGGTGGAACCTAATCCTAATGTAAATCAAGGGTTACCTATATTAAAAATACATAGATATGAATGATTGTTCATATTTAAATACATTCAGAAATATTAATTTATTGGGCACATCAAAAAAAAGATTGGAAATAACTAGATCAATTCTTTTTTAGCAAATATAAATAGCAGCCACTACTGTATATCATCAGTAAATATTAAAGGGAAATATAGTGATCCATGTACTGATCTTTCTGATTAACAATCATCAATCAAAGTTTTTAATTAGAGAAAAGATAATTATTGATCAAATTATAATTTGTGCATTTTTTGATACTGTTGCTCATTTGAAAGATAGGGATGATTATTTTGCAAATTTTGATTATCAGATTTATGATTTCATTGATTGCACATTCTGGTTGGTTTTCTACTTTTATCAGTTGCAAAAGAATTTTTGTTGCATATTTTAATTCTGATATTGTTTTAATCGTATAACTTTGTTAAATATTTTTGTTGGGATTTAGAAATAATGAAAATTTTTAGTATTTACTATTTTTTTTATATTTTCTGCTAAACAAACAAGTCAATAAAATCATATTTTAGAGAAATATGACCAGATGATTGCATCATACTTTGTATCAAGCTTTCTCTTTGCATTGTGTCATAATATTTCAATGCTATTAAGTCCAGAATTTTAAGTGGCTGTAGTTATTCCAATAGTGAAATTTGAAAAATGAATAAAATTTAAAAATTTTTCAAATTCAAAGAAATTATCAATTTATTTTTTATGAATGCATTATTGTTCTAATATTTGAATGTAGGGGATAGGTTTACATACAGGTTTCAAATTTTCACCAAATTTTAACCCTGAAAAGTGGGGGGTTGGGTTATATGGGAGTAGATATAGTAATTATTTCATTTAATGCTAGATTTTATGAATTTTACTTTATATATGTTAATATCAATCTATATTTATTCAAAATTTTATATAAAATATTTATTATTTCTATATTATTAAAAAAAATACAAGTTTCAACAGAATTATAAAAGAAGAAGCATTAACAAGTATTAATGTTGCTTTTTGGGTCTTTCTTCTTCAATCAACAAATCTATCAGGATTTTTATTAATAATATTTTGCTACAAAACTGTATGGCATTGTGTATTTTAACATACACACAAAACAATAAGTACTAAAACACAAGACAAAGTTCCACTCAGAAGATGATATAGAAACATTCTATGATAGTACATTTTGAACAACAGAATGAGTTCTTTAAATAATTTATTTTCATAGATAGAAAAATAAAAATATAATATAATATCAAATTTGTTAGTAGTCAGATTTCTTAATAAACAGTAGTGCAATACTGTAAATATTGCAAATTACAAAAATAAAAACTATAAACAATGTTTCTATCAAAATAAATTTATAAATATATATTGTAATTCTGCTTTATTGTTTGTTCTCTGTATATTATTTTTAATAAGTAACAATACATACCTACAACCATTAATGTAAATTCAAATCCTCTCTTGACTGCTTTACGATAGACTTGATTTGGGAGATTGGCAAAACCAACATAACCATCACTTTCTTTTGAATGCGGCATATCTTTTGTTATTTCTTTTTCTTTACTGAATATAGATTCTTTTGATGTCACCGAATTCGTTGTACTAGAAATAGTTGTTGTAGTAGCAGTTGTATTAGATGTAATAGTGGTAGAAATTGGCTGCCCATCCTGACGGAAAAACAACTCTCTTTTTGCAGACAACTAATAATAAAAAATTATTATTTTCTCTATATTTTAAGATGAATGACATAATTAATTTTTTATTAATTATTCCAAATTCTTGAAAAACATTTTTTTTCTACTTTAAAAATATAATGCATTGGTTCTTAACTAGTGTATTCAGTGAAATTGTGAAATATGAATATATGTAACCTATAAATTTTAATAAAAGATGATATGACATGACATGCATATTTTTATTGTTAGTTTAAAGTCTCTCTCTCCATTTATGAACATTATTGATTTTGGTATTCCACAAAAATTTTTATATAATTAGAAGTGTTTCATGATTCTAAAAAGTAAGAACTATTTATCTAATGTGATGACTTGGATTTCATCCTATTAAGGGATACATTAAAAATTTTTATTTTCAAATCCTAGAAATTGTTTTCAAACATTTGGAATTATAGAATTTTACTAATTATAAATTAAATATTTTAATACTTTTAATAATTCCAAATAAACTGTATACTGCATCAATATAAAATTTTAATTATAAAATCACAAAGCATAGTCTGAGTGCAAAAATTTTTAGTATTATTTATTTTATGCCTTAACTTGATTATTGCAAGAAAGAGAGATCTGAAAGTAACATTTATTAAGTAACATGGAAATCAAATCAACTATCAAAACAAATACAGGTATCCCTCATATAACATGGTAGGTAAGTTCCTAAAAAACAGTTACGTGAAACCATGTTATGAGAGAACTAAAGCCAATACAACAAAAATAAGTTACGTTCCAAAACCAATTAAAAACAAATAACTTTCTTTAATTTCAGATTACATTCCAAAACCAATTCAAAACAAATAACTTTCTTTAGTTCCACATAAGAAATTTAATTTTTATTAAGAATATTAATAACACAAAACAAAGAAAAAGTATATACAGTACGTAAGACCCCAAAAAAAAACAATATATGTAAAAGAAGAAAAAGAAAAAAAAAATTATATATCCTATCTAACATCAATTTAATAATTATATTTCCCTTACCACTGTTCAGTTAAAACGAGAACATTTTTTTCTTTTTAACACAATATCAACTTCATTTTCTGAATTTTTTTCTGCATTTAAAGTTTGTGAATCTTCTGCTCACTTCACAAAATCTGTAATCTAATCCATTACAAAACAATCATTCCTTATAGCATACCTAAAAATAATTTATGAATAAAAAAGTTTTCTTCTTCTATTTCACATTTCTCTACTGAAGAATAAAAACTTATTTTTTATCCAAGAACTGAATATTTGGAACAAAATACTCAATGGTCGACAATTAACTCAATTTCAAATCAAAATCAAAAATAGACTGCATATCATCCCTCTAAGAGAAAACTAGCGAAATTACATTTATGATTAATTTCAGCAAAATATTTCCCAACAATTCCATTTTTTCTGTGTATTGTGTGTCCATAGTGAGGATTTACAAAAAATAATGAAAATGTTGTGTGTTGCAGGAGAGTAAAAAATTTTCTAAATGTGTTAAGCAAAAACCATGTTGTAGAAGTACTGTGTTATATGAGGGTTTCTGCAATTTTCAAATAGTGTTAGAACAAAACTGTGTTGTAGGAAACTGTGTTATGGGACCTACTTTCCAAATGTATCCTTTATTTTGAAATTATTAAAGATATAGGATTAAATATATATATACTACCACTTGCTCTACATACACTGACGGAAAAAAAAATCCCAACACCAAGAAAGACTTGTGTTAGATAAACTTACCACTTGCTCTACATATAAAGAAGAACTCTAAAAGTACTGTTAGCAAGATAATAAATTTATTGGCATAAAACGTTCAATATATGTAAAAGAAGAAAAAGAAAAAAAAATTATATATCCTATCTAACATCCATTTAATAATTATATTTCCCTTACCACTGTTCAGTTAAAACGAGAACATTTTTTTCTTTTCAACTGCATACGAATCTGTGCCATTTGATATTAAATTGAAGATCGTTATGACCGCAATTGAACATCCATTTTGGACCTTTCGTATGCTACAACAACAATATAAAAAATATTTACATTATGATTGTGATATTGCACGATACAAAAAAGATGTTTTGTCAGGTGGAAATTACAGGGATAAGCTGCAGTCAATAAAAAAGAAAGTGCATGATCGTTTTGTAGAAGCAGGAGCAAATAAACAGCTTGTAACACGACATATACTTCAGCAGTGGGCCATGGCTGCAGCTGCTCAATATAATGACAATCAAGAAGATAGCAAAGAACATGAAAATGTTTTCCATTTTGTAGCATCAAGCTCGTGGTTAACTTTGTTTCTACGTGAGCATAAAATTTTGAATCGCAAAGTCATCCGGTACCTTTTCGAAAAAAAGAGATAACATCACCAGAAGCTATTATAGAATCAGCACACATTTTCAATGATTTATTCAAGCAATTTCTCCAGACTACAATCTTGATTTTATAATTAATACAGATCAAACAGGTTGCGAATATAGAATGAAAGTTTCGCGAACTTATACACACACAGGAAAGAAGTTAGTCAAACTTTACATCGGAGATTTGAATAAGATTTCTCACTCTTACACTGCACAGTATTCTTTGACAAAATCTGGTAAGCTATTAAATAAAGTTTTTGTTTGTTTGCAAGAATTCTCAGATAGCTTTGGAGTATATGTTCAGAAGGATGTTGATGAACTGCTCAAATTGTGTAGAAATGTTAAAGTCGTGTGTTGAAAATCAGGAAAATTAATGACATCTCTATACCAAGAGTATTTGAAAAATGTTATCAAGCCCTATGTTGGAACTAATCTGTTTTTATTTATTGTTGATTCCTGGGAGGGCAAAAAACATACATATATACAATGAAATATTCCATGATGATAATAACAAACCAACATGCAACTTACAGATATTACCGCCGAAATGTACACCAATCTGTTAGCCGTGCAACATATACTTTTATAGACAAGTCAAAATTATCATCAAAAAAAAAAATTCAAAACTGCTCTGATTTACTTACTGATGACCAAATTATACAATTGAACACTCGAGCTGATGCTATTTGCATACAATCAATTACACATTATTTATTATCAGCACTAAGATTTAAATATATGCTTCAATATGCTTGGTATGCATCAAAATTAGCAGACAGCAGAGATATTTTTTATAATGTTAATCAATTATGTTTTCCTAGCAACATTCACAATACAAAATGTATTTGTGGACAATATAATTAATTTATTAAATGCTCTTAGTGCGAAAAATTTTTGTTTTCACTGTTTCTATTCAAAATTTCATCCTAAAAGTTGTGATATGAAAAATTTTTATAATACATAGTTATTTCTATAAATGTAAATGTTTTTACCCTGATATAAGAAATTTAAATGTATGAAAATAAAATATGTAAAATAGCTTTCTATCATTAAATGATAACTATGCAAATTATGTTTTCATATTATTTAAATTGCTTGAATAAAATGGAATAAATTTTAAAAACAACAATAATGCACAAAAAAGTATTAGTTAATGTCCTAAAATAATTAAAACTAAATATTAAAAATAAAAATCTGCTAATGAGACGCGAACCCGCGATCCTAACATATCTAGTGAAACAAGCGACTTAACCAACTCCGCTATGCCAACAGATATTGAAAACTGTTACGTTTCATGTATATATTCTGCATCGCTGAGTAAACCCAACTTTGTGCCCAAATTTCTTGTAAACAAAGGCCCATTCACTCAAACCCCTTTAGGGTTTTTATCATCTATATACAAGCTACTGAATAAGCTATGACTCATTCGGAAAATGATTTAGAGATTCGTGGCATCTTGTAAGTTATATAACTATTTTTAATATTGCATCTTTGTAACACAGTATAGGGTATTATTATTAATACTGTATAGGATATGCTTGACATTCGTATATTTTGACTTGCATAAGGTTTTGTTGAACAATACATAAGTCAGGATTGCCATTAAACCATTAACAGATTTTTTTTATTTTAAAATTAATCCAAAAGTGTTATTTCAAAATTTTAAATTATAAATATATATTTACATGTTTGCTAATATACAGGATGTCTAAAATATATGGAAACAGCTGAATATTTTGAAAACGGTTTATCAGAATTCTTTGAAATTTGGCGTGATGTTAGGTATGCTTACATCCTATTATTCCTGTTTTTTCAACTTTATATCATCATATTCACTTTTTTTAAAGAGCACTAGAGATTAATTTAACCATATTTGAAAAGAGCATTTTGTGGAATTCCAAGCGAAATCGGAAATGCGGAATTGACAGGTCTTACGACCTCCAAGAGGTCCAGGTTTGACGCGTGAGTAAGGATGACTGTTCGAGGTGTCTCAGCGAGAAATGGAGAACAACATTGAATGTAAATTCAACAGCTTCTTTTTTTAATTTGCATAAATGCACAAGAGAGAGAGTTAAAAAATTTACAAACATTTCCCGACAAATCAGGAGAGATACCTGTAAGTTGATGATTCCTGAAAATAGTAGTCGACGACACAACAACACTACAGTCTTTAGTCCTTAAATATTGAGTCTGTAGTCCTTTAAATGGAGATGAGTTGGATTCAATTTAATTTCTTGATAATGCTGCAATTCACACTTTTACCGTCTTTTGTTCGTTGGAAGGTGATAACATTATATTCTAGGCGGCAAGCGTCTACAAATGATGGCAAGTGACACAAATAATGACTCGATTCGGGAGAGTGGCTCGATGGCGTTTGGTGTTTGTAAGAACTTGAGTGAGAGAGCAGAACTATATCTGTCTTGCGACGAGAATCAAGCTGTCCCTCGTCTGGAACCAAAGGCGAGGTGTCTCGGTAAGAGCTCGGACCTTTGTCCATCAGAGCTCTTTTATCCCTCTGCCCTCTTCTTCACCTTTCTCTCCCGGGCTGGCTGTTGTTGTATCTTACACAATCGATCTGAGATCGAGTAACATTCTTTGTAGATATTCGTATAAACAATCGTAAAATGGACGGTAAGATAGTCTAACACGTCCTGTTTCTCAATCTATCAGATTTCACTCAATTGCATCATTAAATTTTATACTTCGATTCAAATTCGCGACATTAAGAGGGAAAAGGGGGGATTTTCTGACCCCACAATTTCATCCTGAATTCTGTGATATAGCACATGCCTATCTTATCTTTTAGGAAAACCTAAAAAGACCCCCATGTTGACTTTAATGTTCATGGCGATAATTCACTGCGATCACAGCAAATGTTTCTGCGTGGCTGGATCATCAGACGGTAATGGGTTGCTATTCTACAAAAACATTGCAAAAACTTTAATAAGATACTCAAATCTTATTTTTGGAAAATGATGATAAAAACAACAGTTATGTTAGAATCAACATAGTGTATTATAGAAAAAAAAATTCAATTACTTATAATAAATGCTTGAAATGCTGTCCATTTATTTCTTGGCAATAATGAACACATTGAAGGAAGTTTTGCAATAAATCAATCAAAGTGTTTGGTGAAATACTAGCAGTCCCTTATTCGTTCCGGCAACTCCTCCATATACATTGTTCTATTAACAAACACACTGTTTTTTTATATGATTCCACAATAAAAAGTCAAGCGGACTTAAACCGGGTGATCGAGGTGGCCATTTGATTGTTCCTCTTCATCCTATCCATCTATCAGGAAATGTTTCGTCTGAATGCTGGAGTACTTGATGCCCAAAACGTTTTTGCAATGTTTTTTGTAGAATAGCATTCTATTGCCGTCTGACGATCCGACCACATGGAAGCATTAGCAGTGTTCAGAGTGAATCATCGCCATGAACGTTAAAATCAACCATGGGTCTTTTTAAGGTTTTCCTAAAAGATAAGATAGGCATGTGCTATATCACTGAATTCAGGATGAAATGCTCTTTTCAAATATGGTCAAATTGACCCTTAGTGCCCTTTAAAAAAAGTGAAGTTTGTCTTGGATCTTGAAAACAAATGACAATATAAAGTTGAAAAAATAGAGATAGTAGGCCGTAAGCACACCTAACATCATGCTAAATTTAAAATAATTCCAATAAACCGTTTTCAATATATTTAGCTGTTTCCATACATTTTAGCCACCCTGTATACATAATAGTAATTGTTGATTTTTTACAGGCAAGACATTTATAATCTTTTGTATATTTTAAATTTAAAATTCCAGTTATGTATTTATCTTCATTGGATATGATATAATATAGAAGGAACTGAAGTTATTCAGATCCTCCTTCATAGATTTTAAATATTTATATACATTATATTAATTTTTTTTTTATTATTGCTAATAAATATATCTGTCTTCTGATTAAATTATTTTGAATAAAATTCTCATACTTTTCTTTATTATATGAACTCTCAGATTGATTTTACTCATTTTTTAGATTCTTAGAAAATTTTCAAAAATATAGTAATACCCCAACTTTTGTAAATTCAGAGATACATGACTTCTCATCCTGCCCCTTGGCCAATCTCACACCCAAATGACATGTGACATGTTAAATGTGACATGCAGGTCTGCACTTCTGCAAGCTTGTAAGGACGTGTTTCATGTGCAGATATGTCACAAGTCGATCAGTACAAACTTTTTAGATGTGGTATAGGTACATTATTTTACTATACTGTACATATTTCAATTGCTGATTTTTTGATTAAGAGTCTTTAATTATAACTACATATTATAAACTTTTATAATTTTTTTATTATTTTTTACAAAATAAAAATACAAAATTTATTGTCATAAATATGAAATTACTTTTAATTTGATGCAATAATTATTATGATAAAATAAATATTTGTTTCTTTCATGTGTTATATATACTAATTCTTAACTATGAAAAGTTAATTAGCAAAATTCGTTATGTTTTAGTTATTTGTTTATTTATTTTAATATAAAAAGACATATTTTAGAAAATATATTCTAAAATTAAAAAATTGGCATATGTTATTTTTATAAAATCAGCACTACTGGCAGCTGCATATCAATGTAGCTGCCTGTAGTGCTGATATGCATTGATATGCATATCAGCACTACAGTATGCACTGTGTAGTGCATACTGTACTGCTGTACTGTGCACACAGCATAGTGCAATTCTATACTGTACACTTACTGTATTGTACAATATAGTATTGCACTTATGCTGTGTGTACATACAATATGCACTTTTGCACTACATACAATATGCACTTATGCAGTACACAGTGCATACTGTAGGATGCACTATGTACTGTATGTAGTGCATACTGTACTGCTGTACTGTGCACACAGCATAGTGCAATACTATACTGTACACTTACTGTATTGTACAGTATAGTATTGCACTTATGCTGTGTGTACTGTACATACAATATGCACTTTTGCGCTACATACAATATGCACTTATGCAGTACACAGTGCATACTGTAGGATGCACTATGTACTGTACTATATTAGTTGTATGCCCTATGTACTGTACTAGTAGTATGCATTATGTACTGTACTAGTAGTATGCACTATGTAGTGCATACTGTACACACAGCAGAGTACATAGTATGCCCTATGTACTGTACTAGTAGTATGCACTATGTAGTGCATACTGTACACACAGCAGAGTACACTATGCACCATGCTGTGTGTAATACAGTATACACTTATGCACTACAGTACAGTATTGCACTTATGCTGTGTGTACATACAGTATGCACTTGTCCACTGCATAGTGCATACTTGCACTGATGTAATGCATTGCATATCAATACATAGTCTATTAAAAATTTAGTATAAAAAAGCATGATGAATTTTTATTTTATTTTTAAAACTATGTGTTTTTATTACTGCAAATCAGATATTTTTTCTTACTCTATCTGTTTCTTTATACTGTATATAGTAGGAGCTACAGCATTCGTAGTATCACTAAGTGATGTTCGGCGTAATAATCATGCAAGTCGCATGTAAATACAAAAAAAAAATGACTAGAACTAGTTTAAATCCCATTGCGGACATATTTAAAAGTTTATGCTAGATTAGCTTCAGGCAGAGAAAGATTTTCTGCATGATAATGAATGTATGCAAATCGTTCGGCTATCAAGATTCAAAGATACAGTATCCATTCGAATAAGTTCTACGATTTCCTTTCACATTTATGTGGAAAATATTTGCATTTTCTGCTAAATGTAGTCTGAACCAATTTATTTTGATTTAAATGGAGACTTTTAAAATTTTAAAATTTCAATTTTTATTCAATTTCGCGTGGAATAAAATTTCTCGTAATGCAGAATTTGAAGAAATGCATACAAAAATCATATAAAAATACATCAAAACGTTACATATGAAAAATTCTTATATGCTAATTTAAAATTAAAACATATTTTTCGTATCTATAAAATGATTAACGACCGATATTTTTTTAGTAGAAAGTTAATTATACCAAAGTCTAACACAGTATATCCAAAAAAGGAAAAACTATTCAAGACGGTTAATGTTTTTGGAAGAAAAGAAAATGTTAAAGAGAACTATCACAGAAAAATGAAAGTGGATTGCTAAAACCAGAGCCTACATAGCTTATCATTAAATAAAAATTTGCATATTAATGATTAATTTATGCAAATATCATCTTCAACTATTAACGTATCCATCATAAAATGTGTTTTGTACGTGACTAATCTAAATTTTCACATTTTCTCCTAAATCTACCAACATCGTAACTCCAAAGGAATAATTTTAAGGTTAGATAAAATAAGATCATTGAGTACTCAGTCAAATTATAGAAAAAATAAATAAATAGTGATTTTTTTTTTCGTTTTTGCTCCAAGTTTCCGAATGATGACAGTTATGCAGAGAACAATCCATGCAGAACTTAATCTTTAATGCAATAAATCTAAACTTCGTTTCTCATCTTCTCTAAAAAAAAAAATTTTTAATTTAAAAAAATAACTAACAAGGTTTTATTATAAATAGTTCAAGTTTGGCGAATGACATTTTCCTGCACGTTTCGGAGTTTTATAAAATTACAACTTGCACGACCTGAAATTCGGAATCAAGGGTCGTTTCGCTGATATTATATGACTGTAGACATCCCACACTTCCTTCATAATTATAGTTTTAACTCTTTATAACGATATTCTCAGAACTGGGAAAATGATACGTTTCATAAAAGAGGTGTCTCTTTATATCGGAATGATGCATTGTATTATTAGTACTATATAGGGTGAAGATAAACTTCGTCGTAAAATTTTGTGTACTGATAGAGAACCTCGAAACAAGTCAAAAATGTCTAATGAATATATGGTCTAAATGGCACCGTTTTCGAGTTATAATCCTTTAAAGTTAACCAATCACCATCCGAGTACACAAAGCGTCACTACGCGTAGCTCGCCTTCTAATTTCTCGGTAGTAAATAGGAGCGCGACGCAATGCGACGCGTCTTGGCAACGCGACGCTTTGTGTTAATTAATGGCGATTGGCTAGCTTTAAAGAGTTATAACTCGAAAACCGTATAAATTTTAAACATTTAATGACGTAACTGGTAAAATAAAAAAATAATATTTATTAATAATAAATAAATTTTAAACATTTAATGACGTAACTGGTAAAATAAAAAAATAATATTTATTAATATATCGGATTGCAGTTTATTTATTTACGAAAACTGCTATTAAAAGCAAGTGATTATTGCATGCTGTCGACGATGAACTAGATTTCGCTTCTAGATAAACGACTCACTGTTCATCACGTCACGTCACGACTAACTGTTGGACTATAAACCTATATTATTTCGCTAAGTACTTCAGAACTAAGAGATAACATCTTTGCCACGTGGCTTCTTATTTTATCTACTTCTAATGAAATTTTTAGTTAAATTAATCCTCTCTATATTATCCAAGTCGTTTTAACATGTAAAAAAAAGTGTAAATGGAAAAAAAAATTAATGTTATTGTATGTAATATGTAACGATTAAGTAAAGCTATAATCTAAAAATCTATATGGCAATAAATTTGTATAAATAACATTAAACGGAAGCATATTGTATCATAACTTTTTCTTTGTTTTTCCTCGTTTTTAACCTTAAAAATCAACATTATCTTGTTAAAAAAATTAATTTTTAACCATTCTATCACTACTTATATCTATACAAAAGTGTAGCTTCGAAAAAAAATCCAAACAAAATTTTATTTTTATAGAAAAATCCAACCATTTTTCTATAAAAATGGTAATGATATATAAGTTATTTCAGCTGTGCAAGAATTCACTAAAAAATTCAATATAAACTTGATTAAAGGATTACGAATTTTATTGATTGCGAAGCGCAGAAATTGTATAGTCTGTAAAAATTTAAAATATATCCTTTATACTAAAATACATTCCTAAAGATTTTATATTAAAATTTATAGAATAAATCAAAAATATTGATAAAAATTAAATCTGAGACGATTTTGAGGATTAATGTCATTCATAAATAATTTATCACTATAATTTCTATCAGAAATTTAAAAATCATTATAATTTATTCCTAAGAATAGCTATCTTATCTGTTTAAAACCAATATGAATACTTATAAAGAATAAATCCTTGTTTAATAATTTTTAAAATTATGAGCCGAAAATTAATCAAAACTTTTGAAATTAATTAAAATTCTGATTTGTTTATTAAATAGTTTAGAATAAATATAATAGTAAATTTGTAAAAAATTAGCATATATTGTATTATTTCTTAACGAATTTACTATTTTTTCTGAAGTTATTACATTTTATAAACTTTTACTATTCGTTTTATACCTCGGAGGCATATGACATTATGAATAAGTTTAAAAAATTGGACATAGCTTTCGAGGTATAGATATATATACAGTAGTATCCCTACTTCTCACCCTGCCCCTCATCTATTTGTTTGTATCACAATTACATAGTGCATATATGATCATTATCATAATCAACCATTATCAATTCACTGCAGGATGAAGGTCTCTCCAAGCAATTTCCAGTTAGTACCCCAACTTAAATAATTTTTGACTTATGCTTCCTGGTTTCACCTATTATGTAACTCTATTGTAATTAAAGAAAAGATATTCAAAACAATTTATCTATTAATAAATTGTTTGAATGATATGAAATCATAATTTTTAACTATGTTTTATATCGATATTCATAATAAATATAATTAAAATTATAAATTTATTGTGTGCATTTTATATAATTTTTCTGTTTTTAACAGATTGTTTGAATGAAGAAACTTTCACATTATTAATAGCTTGTATTAGTTCTGCAGACTTATGCTTGAAAGAAAGCATGAATACTTTGCGCTATGCATTAAGAGCTCGATATATTAAAAGTAAGTGTGCCATAAGTAAAATTTATATCATAAAATATGTTTTTAGTTAATAAGATATTCAGCTTGCAATCTAAAATGTAAATCATTTTGAATTTTTTAAATAAAGATATCATTAAATGGTAATTTAGTATTTTATTTATTCTAATTTCTAAGATTCTTGTTTATATTAGTTCTATATATTTGCCCATCAGAAATGGCTTATTAAATAAGCTGTAACTATTTACTGATACTGTTAACATTGATTTCAGTTTAGAAAGATTCTCTTGAGTATGCTTATCATATTAACAGTATATATAGTGTCATGCACTAAGAAAATTCAATACAGATATTACTGAGTTCAAATTATTTATTGTAATTTATATTTTAATTATCTTAGCATGTATTTAAAAATTTTCACAATGATTATTATTGATTACAAAATAGTCTAATAACTATCAATCTTATGATAGATTGTTAGACTATTTTAAATTTGACTAAGATTAAGGCAGATTTTTACTTAATATATATGAAATGGATTATTGCTTTTGTATATATAAAATAGTACATTTATAACATATATGTCAAGTTTCATTAATTAGTATAAACTAGTTTTTTAGATAGTATGTTTTCAAGATTTTTATAATTTTCATTTAGGATGAAAATGCACAATGCATTTTTTGTTGACTTTTCAGCCAAATCTACTGCTGAGACAGTGCATTATTTCTTGTTATTCAATTGTACCATATATATTGATATTCAAGTAGATGGTGCTACTCTGTATGAGCATTTTTTTTCCACACAAACACACACAAACACAAACAAACACACACACAAACAAACACACACACAAACAAACAAACAAACAAACTTGTGTGTTTGTGTAACAATTACTTGAGTTACTCAAGTAATTGTTACTCAAACTTTTGTTACTCAAAAGTTTGAGTAACAATTACTACTACTAGTTTATTTTGTCCTGTTATTTTGACAGTGTGTTCAGATGGTGCTGTTTTGAAGTGGCTATTTACAAAAATAATTTGGATCAAGATATTTTTTTAACAAAAATTCTAAATCAAAAGTTTATTTAGGTACAGGTCAGCTTTTACAATGTTACAATGTTGACATGACTAATCTCATGTTGATTTCGAGGAAGCAGAAAATTACGTACCCAACTATTAAGCTTAGTGGAACTGTTTTAAATTATGTTAATGAATTTAAGTATTTGGGTTGTATTATCGATAAACATCTGCCTTGAAACCACATATCCACCATGTTCTCAGCAAAACGGAGGCTTTGCTAAACAAATTGACAATGGTTGCAACACTTCATTGGGGTCTGAGTTCAAACATCATTGAATCCATGTATGAGGGAGTGATTGTACCACAGCTTACGCATGCCCGGTTTGGGGGATGCTCTTGATAAAGTTAAAATCAGGGAACTTATTTTAAAATTTCAGCGTCGTATCTGCATTAAGATCATTAAGGGGTATTGCACTATTTCTAGGAATTCGGCTATTCTGCTTTCGGGTAAGATTCCGCTAGATCTTTTGTTAAGAGAGAAGTGTAACTTGTATTTTACGCTTGACTCTGGTATATCTGATATAAATGGTAAGACTTTTATGGTGGAGGTTCCGGCTGACTTCCGATCACTTCCTCAGCTAGTTAAGAACCTAATACTTATGTACCTGAAATTAGACTTGGGAATCTGTAGGTACCCCAACTTTCGTATTTTTCGATTTATGTTATGCTTCCCGGTCCTACCTATAACATAATTACTGGGTATTACTGTACACTTCAATAAGAATACCAAAATCTATAAAAATGTTAACTATTTAGTAAACCAGTTAAGAACATAATATACTGTATATGTATCTGAAATTAGATTTGGGAATCTATAGGTACCCCGACTTACGTTACGCTTCCCGGTCCCACCTATTATCTAACTCCGGGAATTACTGTATTTACATTTCTGTTCCATTTACATTATAGTGTTTGGAGATGATAAATTTTTCTTTTCGGACCATTAATTCTGATTTAATATAAATGGCGAGATGAAGCATTTTTAAACGTCAAAGCAAAATTAATTTTAATTAATAATCGATTTTAAAATTTCACGATAGAAATATATAGGGCTTTTCAAATAAATAAATAAACAGATTATGTATCAGGAGAGCGAACTGTAGAAAATATAAAAGTTTGAGAGGATATCGGTTTGAGCAAGAAACATTAGCTGTATTAACATTTCTCTTGCCATTTATGAGCAACTTTAAGACTAAAAAGTCAACTTTAGCTTAAATGGACAAAGATAGTTTTTTGTTGGGAAAACATTGTAACAGAAAATTAATACAAAATTATTCACAGAAATATCCAATCAAATTCAATAACAACAATAATTTTAAAACAAAATAATACAATCGCCTATACTTACAAGCGTTTGAGGCCTCGCAGATATAGATGACCACAAAAGTTAAATCTGACAAAATTTTTAAGAATTTGCAAATTTTATTTAATAATGAATATAGAGATCAAATTAAGATACTCGAATAGATTATATAAATCAAAATCAAAACAATTTTTGCCTTCATTGAACCTTAATAGAACAAAATGGGACAATGTTTATTCAATGGGGCTAAAATTTATTTCTTAGTTAATTAAAAAATTTAGTAAATAGTTGAGTGGACTACAAATTCAAATTAAAAAAATTAGTTTAGATATAAACTTCCAACAACAATAAAAAACAATAAAATATATATCAAGAAATTATCAGTAAATTTTGTAGTGAAATTATCAAGAGTAGATGAGTAGACTGAAAAAATATAATGGATAGATAAGATGGGTCTTGAGCTATCTTGCCTTATCATCTTACTTCATTATGCGCTCTCTGTAATATAAACCAGGGATACATAGACACCAAGGGCCGCATGGATTCACCGTAATTTATAGGTGGACCACCAAAAAAAACCACGAAATTTGTGTGTCATATCATGTTTATTAATTACATGTTACCATGAAACGTAATCAAAAGTCAACAAATAAATTTTAATAGGATGCGTGGTATTGTATTGATTTAACAATTATTTCATGTTAGATTTGACTTTTGTATAATAGTAGACAAATGCAAAACTGATTCCAAATTTTCATTAGTTAAGCGCCTTGTGCTCTTGTACAATTTTTTTTAATTACTTATTTCACAAACTGTTTATTATTATAAATATGATGATAATTTTTCTTATTGTTTAAAAACATTATTATTGAACCACTGTAAACATAACTTCACATCAGAAAAATATTATTTGAAAATGCACTGTTCAAAACTACAAATAATATTTCGTCGATTGTGTGACTTGTTAAAATAACACATGACAAATAATATTTCGTCGATTGTGTGACTTATTAAAATAACACAATTTGAGGCGGGCCTCCAACAAATCAACGGAGGGCCGCGGTTTGTGCATCCCTGATATAAACAATATCTCGGAGATCAGAATGACGCGAAATAGAGCTGGCTGATTTTTATATAAAGGTACTGTATTATATAGTATTATAAAGTCATCATGTATTCGATTACAATTTCATTCTTATAACTTATAAATGTAAAAAAGAAAGATATCAATACGCCTAAAAACTATAAACTTACTTTAACTGGAATAATATCAACATTATCCATAAATATACAATTTCAAATTAAAGCGTAAATATAGTGCTCCATATAGATTAAAAAATATTTTGCCCAAGAGCATTATAATGCTTTTGTGAAAAATATTTTTATCGTCCTTCACTAAAATTAAAAAAAGAAAAAAATAATTATAATATTAATATTAAAATTATAATATTTTAATTTTTTCTCGCTTCTTTATTATTTGGCCACCTTGAGTTGCTCACGAAATGAACAACCATTAGGAATGGCCTGTCGTTGAATCTCACAAAGGATACATTTAGCGGAACCACTTCAGAATTCACTGCGTATTGAACGCTGCGATGGAATCAACCTGTAGGTCCCTCCAGAAAAATCTGAAAGTGTGCGAATCGGAATTGAACTCAGATCTTCCAATGTGTTAAGAGACTATTCTGTCGACTATTACTTGTAAATCATATTAGAAATAGAATTAATAAATACAAAAAATTTATTTCGACTTCAATTCAAATAAAATAATACTTAAATAAATAACGACTAAAGTTAATGCTAACAAATTAGTAATGGTCAATGAATCGATCGTGTGACTATGTCGATTGGATCTCCAGGTGGTAAAGCGTTGGTTTATAAACTGGATATCAGAGTTCAATTCAGGTCTCAGATGTATCCGGCCCATTGAACTCGTCCTTCGCCCGGTGCCCGATCCCATCACGAGTATGGTTGCCCATAATGGGTACTAGAACGCCTGGCCATTAACTTCCGATAAGAAAGCAGTATAAAACAGCAAAAATAAAAATATCATACGATCATATTTCCGTTCATTTCTTAAAAGAATTGAAAATATTATCATCCAAATCGGATCCTTATTATGTCAATAATAATGATTCAATTTTAATCATTTTCAATAGATTTAAACCTTATCTTTTAGCAAAATGTTTACCCTAGATTGATCCTCGACCAGATATTTGGGCTTTAGAAAAATATTGATACTTAAAAATATACCAATCGTTATACGCTTCTAAATACAATAAAAGTAAAAATAATATTTAAAACATTAACTAACCCCAAAGATAAGATTTGTTCTTTCGAACTATTGTATTGTATTTTATTTAAGTTTTAATAGAATTAATTTGTTTATTATGATTCAAAACACAGGCGATACGGAAAAATTAATTCAATTAAATATATTAAATGTATATTCAAATAGAAAATTTTATAAATGCATAAAAATGTTAATACTGTATACAGTAATGTATATTCTATACTCCCGAAGACAGATATCTATATAGGCACTACATATAGTATTGTATTTGGGATACCCCAATTTAGACCGTTTATTTAAATTATAATTGAGATGGAGTCCAATATGTGCTCGGGCAATAGATAGTTACCGGTACATCATTATTATTTTGAATTATTTTTCTCTCATATTTGTCAGAAGCACGTTTTTATCGTTCTGCTTATATTATGTGCCATTTAAACAGGCGATCAATCATGGCGAAAAGCCTAGGGCCTAGAACATTGAGAATTTTTAGTTTTTTTGACATTCAGAAATTGACCGAAAGCAATAAGACATAAACAATTTACCGATAATAGAAGTGGTTATCATCAATAAATTTATTGATTCAAACTGTATAATTATAAACGTTACATGAATACATAATTATCAAAAATATGTTTTTAATAATTATTTAATACATTTATAATAAATTGTTTAATATGATATTTATTATTTATTTAATTTGATGGTAAGTTAGAAGACACAGTAATATTTTTTATCATTACTTCTACTTTTATTCCAACCATCGTATTTAAGTAATGAAAAACATTTACAGGATTTAGAAAAGACATTCGATAAATGTTTTTTATTTAGTAAATATACTATTCTGAATATTACTTTTCTTTTCATTTTTGCGTAAAAACATCCTTTCTAAACTTTAATATAATGTATAAATAAAAGTTTTATAAAAATTTAACGTTATTTTATTTAATTAATAATTTTAATAACTTAAATTATATTCATTATTTTTTTTTTCTAATCGAAATTCTTGTTTAATTTTACTATAAATTTTTGCCAGATAATATTTAAATTTTTATTCACATATTCTTACTTAATTTACTTATGTACATTTTTTTATTTTTTGAAAATACAGTACGCTATACCGAATGCTTATATTGGATATCCAATAAATTTTTCATACATTCTCAATTTATCAACAGATGATTTTTTAACATTTTACGCGATACTTTTAAACATTAAAATATTTATTGTTAAATCTATAACAACTGTTTTAAGTTGCGATAATAACGAATATTTTCAATATTTTTTATTAAAAAATATAAATATATTACCGTTTGCATTTAATCTGTAGTAGTTTATAGGCCCCTACAGATATTTTCAGTTTTTTATGTGGCATCATTGGAATAAAATTATAAGCAACAAATGAAAAAATAATGCAATAGCTTCTAGCTAACAATAAATAATATATTCTATATCAAATTATCAATTATTTCATTAATTATATATTTTAAAGTCAGCAATTTATTTAAGTTACAATAAAAGTAACTATTTTAATATACATATATAAAATATATACTATATACAGTACAAAGTATATATATTTTATTCATTATGATTTATATATAAATAAATCTTAGTGTATAAAATTTTTTAAAGCTCATAATTTATAAATCATTCAAAAAATATATTACAAAATAAAGAGTAAAAAGGAATTTATTTTAAAACTTAATTCTTACAGTTAAAATTGAATACAGGTATTTTGATAGGAAGCATTAACTACACACATACAGTACTCGATTGAATCGCTACCGAATGTCCTTGAAATTTCTATGCCGAAATTTTCCGGTCTGTTCTAAGCTATAAGGATTAAAAAAAATAAAAATCGGATTACATATACTGTAATTATTAAACAAAAATTATATATTCTCATTAGATTTAGCGAGAGTATGTTTAGTTGGGTGATAAATTTAAATTCAGTGAATTTATCTTAAATAATCTTTAAATTTATTATTATATAAAAGAGTATTAATTATTAATTTTATAATATAGGTCTTTCGTATCTAAGTCATATTTACAGTATTTCCTTAGTGTTAATTTAATTTCAATACCGTACTGGTACTGCATTATGTAAATAGAACAGGAAACAACAAATGGTGACCTTGTAAAATGTGCCGCTAATTTTGTATAACGAATTTAATTAATTAAAAAAATTTATTTATCGAAATTCATTCTCGATATTTATTCTTAATTAATCCTCGATCCAAATTTCAAAGTTTTTTATTATTATTATTTTGTAATCGTCCTTAACATATTTAAGATATTAAAACACTTTTTGTAATATTATCGCGAGCTAAAATAATTTGTGTAATAATACTAACATTCTTTTCGAATGAAATAACAAAATTAGTAATTGATTAATAAAATAAAAGCGAAATAGTAAAATCTCAAATACTATATTCGTTTTTGATTCTCTCTATTTCCATAATGAAATAAAATATTAATTCAGTTTTTTTTTTTTTTTTTTTTTGTTTAAAATACTATAAAATATTAATTCAATTTTTTTTTTTTTTTTTTTTTGTTAGCTTTTAGTACAATATTTCGCGTGAATATCCAATTTGAATGAAATTCACATGACGCATGTACTGTACAGTATATTGAGATCCGCTGGAATAGGGGTTACCAAAATGGTCAGTATAAAATTCAAAAAATAATGGAATTGTGCCAGAATTCGACAGATGTTTAAATATCAATAGGGAATTGATAAAATTCTAAGGATAGAAAAATATAAATAGACAATAAAAATAAAATCTCCTTTAAAAAGGTTTATATTATAGAAACTTTATACAAATTTTAGTTTAATTTAAAATCATATACAGATATCCCTCCTATAACACGGTAGATAGGTTTCTAAAAACGCCATGTTGTGTGAAACCGTGTTTTATGAGACCTGAAGCAATACAAAAAGGAGAGTTATGTTTTAAAACCAATTAAAAAATAAATAACTTTCTTTAATTCCGCATAAGAAACTTATCTTCCTTATCCATTCTTTCAATAACAACGAGAACGTTTCTTTCTTTTAACAATAACAACTTCACTTTCTGAACTTTTTTCTGCATTTAAAGTTTATGTATCTTCTGAAAAAATCTATAATTTAACCCACTACAATCTGCTAGAAAAAATCCTTTATTTGGGTATATGTTGGATTCCTTAACATATATCCAAAAAAATTTATGAATAAAAAAGTCACCACGACCAGGTGGAGACACCATCGAGGGAGATACAGCATATATAACATTCATTTAATAATTATATCTTCCGTACTATTGAGAAAGTTTTTTCTTTAACATCTCAACTTCACTTTCTGAACTTTTTTATGCATTTAAAGTTTGTGTATCTCAACAATATCAATTTCACTTTCTGAACTTTTTTATGCATTTAAAGTTTGTGTATCTTCTGCGTCTTTACAAAATCTGTAATATAACCCGCTACAACCTACTATACAACATTCTTTACAAAATCTATATCTAACCCGCTATAAAAAAAAGAAATAATCGTTCCTTAAAACACAGCCAAAAAATTTATGAATAAAAAAAGTTTTTTCTATTTCACATTCTTCTATTAAAAAATAAAAACTTACTTTTTTATCCAAGAACTGAATGTTTGAAACACAAAATATTCAATGGTCAACAATTAACTCAATTACAAAATTAATTCAATTTGAAATTTAATTCAAAATCAAAAATAGATTGCATATTGTCCCTCTCATGGCAAATCAGTGAAATTGCATTAATGACTAATTTTAGTAATTTTTTGCAAGTATTTCCCAGTGATTGCAATTTATGTGTGTATTGTGTGTCCATAGTATGGATTTACAAAAATTATTGAAAATGTTCGAGTGTAATTAATGAGTAAATGTACATTCTAAATATAATTTTCTAAATGTGTTAAGTAAAAACCATGTTGTAGAAGTATTGTGCTATATGGAAATCGAAATCGAAAATAGACTGCGTATTGTCCTCTCACAGCCAACTAGCGAAATTATATTTATGATAATTTTAGCAAAGTATTTTTCAATGATTGCCTTTTATGTGCATGGTGTGGATTTACAAGAATTAAATTATTTAAAACTGAAATGTTTTAAAAAATCATTTACTGTATTGTATAATTATAAACAATTATTGTACAGGTAAAATTTTTCCAAAAATATACTTATAATTAAAAAATATTAAATAAAAAAATACATATATTATATTTTGAAATAAATTTATTAGAAGTATTGTGCTATATGAGGGTTTCCACAATTTTCAAATTGTGTTAGAGCAAAACAGTGTTGTAGGAAGCCATGTATATTTTGACTTACATAGAGTTTTGTTGAACCCTACATAAGGTAAATTCCTGAATTTTTACTTATACAAAAATTCTCAATATTTATTCAAAAAATCCCTGACTTATATAAGTGTTGGAGATTTTCTATATAACTGAAAATTTGAAACTTGGATATAAGTTTTATCAAAGAAATTTTTAAAAAGTTCTTATTATTGTGAAGTTCTACAGAAATGTTATTCAAGTAATTAAGATAAAACCAAAGCATGCAAAAAAAAATTTACTACAACTGATGATGATGAAAACTAGACCATTTGGAAAGTTTGCAGCCTGATATAGAGAGGGAGTTTAAATTGGTGTCTGCTTTTGTCATTGTGATGGTTGATCTCCTGTATAATATAAAATTTCAGTTTATTCTGGCAAATAGTTTTTATAGCTATTCAAAGTGAATTGAGTAATTTAAAAATTTAGTAGTTTAAAAATTGAAAACATTGAGCACAGTTGCTCAAATACCTGTTTTAAGAAAGGTTTAAAGCCTCAAGTAGTCCATGAAAACATTGGAATCCATAATAACACTTTGGGTGAATCATCTGCACTTTCAAATACCATGGTTAGAAAATAGACAGCACTTTTCAAACAAGGCAGAGAGAGTATGAGGATGACCTATACAATGGATAGCCATTAATGTCAGTTATAGTTAAATACATTGTTTAAAGTATATGATATAGTTTTGATAGACCATTGACTACAAAAAAAGTGTTTCATTCTTACGATTTCAGTCCATATAAAGCATTCTATTCTCATGATGATACTGTCACAAGAAATAGCATATTTAATGACTACAAATACAGTAAATGCTTTGATAATTCCATAGATACAGCAGTATGCTACCCTCTGTGGAATTATTAAAGGGGATAGCAAATTTTATCTGCAGAAAGATACCCAATAAATTTTATTCCACAGATGCCTACCTCCCCAATTTCGTGGGGAGGTAGGGAAGATGTCAGGAATTTTTTATTTTTACAAGTTCATCCATTGTTTTGATGATGATATACTTAGGCACTTTAAAGCCATCTTGTTACACTCACAAAAATGCACACAAAATACAAAGCTCTAAACAGGATATACTTAGGCCCCTACCAATGTAATTATGCATTTCTGAACTATAATTTCTTACTTTAAATGCCTCTTTTGGTCCAATCTCTCATCTCCAAAATTTTTAAAAGTAATTTTTCTCCACCTTGTATATGGTAATTTTTATATAAATGCTAAAAATTGAATTTTATAATAGTAAACTCAAATTGTCCAACAAAAAATGTATAAATTATACAATATTATACAATACAAATTATACAATATATAAATTAGCATTATTTCAAAGCTTATGTGATAATGTCATCATCTCATTGTAAAACTGGTTACCAGGAACAAGATTCAACTTGCTTGGATGTCAGGATGTAAAGGGATTGAGAGCAATGAGGTTGTAAATGTATTGGCAAAAGAAGGCTTTTCTTCCATTTATTGGACCAGAATCTACTGGACATCTGATTTGATGCATTTGGGCAGGTTTCAGGAGATGGTTAGCAGCTCAGCACTTCTCCCAGTGAGAATTATTGGACTAAAACAAAGGCTCATATTTTATATCCCTCATTACAGAGAACTAGAATTGCTTGCATTTCATAAAAATCAAAGATTGTTACAGAACTCCTTTTAGGAGATCATTTAATGTTATCTTAGGAGATATCTTCTCTTAATTGGGATTGCTGATAGTTCCAACTATAAGTGATATTAGGAATGAGATGAAATTCTTCACATATTGTGGGAATAATGTGTGTCCTCTTCACACATTGTATGTGTATTATATCTTAGTCTTTTCAAGACTAAAATATGACACATCTAGTATTAATATTTTCTTGCACTGGAAGATCTTTTTATAGTCTCACTGAAGAAGAAACTATCTTTTGTGTGGAGAGAAAACTTCTTATGGGATGATCCTGTTAGAGGTGCATAATAGATTTCTGATTGGTCACAGTGCTAGAGCTGTTTAAAGCCCCTTTTCTACAATTAATCAAATCTGTATATATGTACAGTGAAACTTCCATGTCCACTATTTCAATATCTGCAGTTTTACTTAATTGCAGTTGACTATGGTCTGAAAAAATTAAAAATTCAGAAATACAGTAAGCATTTATAATTTCATTTCATCACATTATATAGGCATTGTCATCATCATAGCATCACAAGATAAAGAATGAAGAAGAGTGAGTGTAGAACAATATTTTAGAGAGAGAGACCACATTTTATTATATTTGTTCTATTTTATTATTAGTAATTGTTGTTAATATCTTATTGTGCCTAATTTATAAAATAAACTTTATCTTAGATATGTACAGTATATACCAATCCAGTCAAAAAATTTGTGGATTGGCCATCATGTGGTGACATTGCACATTGAATCCATATACATAATACTGTCATCAAGCCATACATGTTGACACTGTATAGCAACGGAATATCATTAGATTTACAGTCATTTGGCAGTGAAGGCAGTTTGTGAGTCAGTGCATATAACAAATGGCAGACAGAAAAATGTTCCAACATAAAATTTTAAATGTTCCAAAAATTAGGCAAAAGTGCAATGAAATGTTGGAAATGCAATGGCAAGTGTATGGGAACACACTATGGAGCATAGTACTCAGTTTAAGTAGCATAAATGCTTCAGGGATGGTAGAGAGTTTCTGCCACTCATTCTGTTCAAAGACTCATAAACTGCCCTTGCTGCCAAATAACTGCAAGTCTAATGATGTCCTGCTGGCTATACCTTGGTCTGATGACAATATCATATACATTCAATTCATTGTATAGTGTTAGCACACAATTCTTAATCTACAAACTTTTTAACTACTAATACAATATATAGTGTTTGCTACTATCTGCAGTTTCAGATATCTGCAAAGAAGGTTGCAACTTATTCCCACAGATACAAGGTCCTACTATATATGTGTAATTTTTTAATGCTTATTTATTTATTTATGACATATTTATAATTACTTCTGGAATATTTCTGAATTCCATTTCTATTCTTTTTCTATGTCTTTAACTATTGTAACTTCTTAGATTGCTGATGATGAATTTATTAAGCCAAAAATGTTTCATATATGTTATAATTTTAGATGATTAAATATTTATACCTGAATTAATGCTTAGTTTGCTTAAATACATATTCTAAAGATAGTCTTTATATTTAGAATATGTATATAGCATGAAATTTTAAATGTTGTAAACCAACATGTTTGGATTTGTAACTTACATATACAATAAATGTTTATATTCTACAGAGTGATTCAAAACTTATCGTTCAAATTTTGGCAATCGAGTGCATCGCGCTGCCGAATCTAACCTGCATTTATACAGTATAAGTGTATGAGCTAGGCGACGCCACACTGCCTGATGCGTCACAAAGCAGAAATTCTTGACAATAATCCAAGAATCTTATGTAGGTGCACGTTGGATCACTTTTGCTGGATTACTGACGAGAATTTCTGCGTCGTGGCACATCAGGTAGTGTGGCGTCGTCTATCTGATGCACTAATACAAATACAAGTTGGAGTCAGAATGCGATGTGCTCGATCACTTCGGGTAAAGTAAAATTTTACTTTTTAAACTGATATATTGCTGTCTGTATTATAATAATTTATTTTATTTTATATGTATATATTTAAAGTTTTAATAAAATATTTATTTTGGCCAATGGCATTAATATATCGGTAATTAAAAATCAAAGATTGCGAAATTTACCGATTTCAAATTTTTATCGAATTTTAAGTGCTAAAGTCAGGGGGTAGACTTATACACGGGTTACGCATTTTTACTGATTTTGAAACTCTGAAGTCAGGAGGTCGGCTTATACACGGATCGGTTTATATTCGAGTATATATGGTAATAAAAAATAACATTTATACAAATTCTTTTACAATAACTAAAAATAATTAATCATTTTTTTCAATCTGAAATTGAAAGAAATTTTATATCAACAATCAAGAAAACAATATAATAAATCTATATACATTCAGTGAAATTGAAATTGCAACACACAAAAATGATTGTTGGATCTATCTGAAAATTTGCATGTGTAAATTTGAAGAAATATGTAAAAGATTAAGATAATGGAGCAGTCCTATAGATATGATAGCAAATATCAATATAATACTGGCAATTTGTGACTTAGATGTTCCATGCATTTCTGTCAAACAACAACTTTTTAAATTGAAGAAACTTGTTCCTGAAGTAAGATTAACCAGTTCAGAATTCCTAGAGCTTGTGTTAACAAGGAATACAATCAGCTAATGGATTCTGAGAAAGAAGGGATAGTTGGCCTTCAAGAGGCTGAGTGTCTTGATGTAGAGATATGCATGTTGATCCCAGAATAATACTACAATCCTATCGTGTATTTAGAAATGATTGAAAGAAAGCACCTACATCCACAGAGTCAGGATGGAACATGCAAGGCAATTAATCAGCATGATGCTCATCTAATTTACAAAGTTCTAGCTATTCCTAAAGCCATTGTATTGACTATTAGATGAACAATGATAACTGCTATCAGTAAAGCCATCATTTACTGAATGATTTTAATCAGCTTGTAGAAGTAGGGTTGCATATGCATCATTCATTGCACTGATTACCACTAACATCAACTCATTGTTGGCAATACTTGAATTGGTGCTATTCCCCTTGTAACCTGGGAAGCAGAATGATATTATAAATATATCTTCAGTGATTGCTAGTATATGCATATGATGGAAAAGTATCAGGATTGTCCTATTCACCATAAACAGAACAATCTTGAGCCAAGATTGTTCTGTTCATCAAAAGCCCAATTCAAAATCCTGATTTGAGGTCAATCAGCTATGACAGCCATTCCAGTCTGGTATGTATTGCTGACAATTTAACAGCTTGATGATATGTTGTTGAATCTTAATGGAGATCTTAGAATCTATTGCATTTTCCTTCATAGTTAATGCACATAATGCCTTATTTCAGCAAGATTGCCTGACCACATAAAGACTCATCTCATGAGTGTATCCAAAAGATACCAACATGCTATCATGGCTTGCCAGATACCCAAATTTGTCCCCAATAAAGAATGTTTGGGACACCATGGAATATCATCTACAGCCTTAGACTATTGAAGCTCTTTTTCTATAGGTTGAATATGCATGGTCATAGTATAACAAGACTCTATATGACATATCTACAGTTCCATGCTGCAACAGTAGCAGAATGAATTGCTAACAAAGGTAGAGTCATTTCATAATAGTATAGCAATGAAAGATAATTTTTGTATCATACATTTTCTTTTACTCTGAAAATATTATCATTTTATTTACTAGCTAATCAGTCTTGTCCATAAACTTCAGGTAAATTTCACAAATTCTTCTTTCTGCTGAATTTCAATTTTATTGAACATATTACAAAATTCAATTTAGTTTTAAAATAAATTTTGAAGGAGTAAAACTTCCAACAATATAAAATAAACAAAAATAAAGCTATAATTTCTTTAAAATTAACTTATAAATTCAATATATTCTTTTAGAATATAGTAATTTATTATGGCTTTCAGTATTTAAATCATTTTTCACAATACAGAAAACAAGGTAACGGGAGAACTGCAATGTTTAGAGAGAGAGGACAGAGTTGAAGAGTCAACTTGTTGGCATCAGATGAATGATAAATGTTTGACAGAGAGACAGTTGGTCTTTTGAAAATGCAGGAGAAAAAGGGAAGCCGTGTTTCTTCCCATTGGGAAGACCATGTTTCATCTGACAAGGAAAAAGGAGCAAAGATGGCATTCACTCTAAGACGAAATATGGATGAAAGAAAGAAGGTAGAAGTATAATATCTCTCTCCTATGTATGTCCAGACAACCCAGAATTGAACACTCTCTCTTTTGTTCAAGAGTTGTTAAAATTGTAACTCTTCTTATTTTGTACACTAGCTCATTTATTTCTACAGCTAATAATATTAATTGTATTTATTCTTTTGCTGCATAATATTTTTATTTTCTTGATACTTTAATAAATATTATAATTTTGTTTATTAGTTTGGTTTCCAAGATCCTGGATCCCTGTGTCACTTACTCATGATCCTATTCAAAAATATGCTAATATTTTGATACATATTTATTTTTTGGCCACATGCAGTGGGATCCTCACTTATGCAATTTACTTATATTTTTTTAATATTTAATGCATGTTGTCCATAATTCCGATTTTTTGATTATTTTGCATATTATCTAGGGAATTAGATTTGACTATCCAGTTAATCAGGGTTATACTCTATAATTTACCTTAAATCAGCATGTGAACTTAATTAATGGCTTAAAGATATATTTAAAGAACAAAAAATTTTATTCAGTATAATAACATTTTATAATTACTACTACTCTAAAACTTTTAGATCTCCAATATATTATTTAGCAATATTACCTCTTTTAAAGGAGGATGCTTCTTCTTAGCTTCATTAGATAATGATCTAAGATCATTTTGAAGATTTTCTAATAATTTCTTTTCAACTGCACTTCTTTCTTGAGTTGTCATTGTTTAAAATTTTAATACTAACTAATACTGCTAATTTTTACAATAATAAATTTGATTCTGGAAATAAAAATAATTTATTAGTTTTCTTAAAATTATTGAAAATTTTAAATTAAAAATATATTTAATTAAAAACCTATAAATAGGTATCTTTAGAAAGATATAATTTTTGGATGTATGCGATAACCCAAATTATTTATTGTTATTAATAATTTAAATATTAAAGAATAAAAATTACATTGAAATTATAGTTCCTCTAAAAAGACGGAATTTGCAGATGGCGCTGTAACATAATAATGGATGCCACGATTTCTTCTTGGATTCCCTACACGTGTTCGGAGGTGTTTTTGTCGTTATATACAGTATTATTAGATTAAATTATTATTATATTTCCTCTCATTTATATGAGTGGGTAATTTCTAGTATAAATTATTTTTAATTTATCCGAAATATGAACAGCAGCGTCATAATTATTAGTACAATAGTTCGAAAGGTGATATATTACTATGCGCCGATATACAAAAATAAATCAAAAATTTATTTATGTGAAAAATATGTATGTATAATTATAGTCAATTTCAAGATTACCTGAATCACTACCATTGTTGTGAGTATTTCTACACAAAGGAAAATAGTCCCTATTTAGTTAAATTTAATATTATTTCTACACAAAGGAAAATAGTCCCTATTAGTTAAATTTAATATTAAAATTTTAAAAAATAAAAATGATATATTATACTATAATTTGTTGTTTTAGTAAATAAAATATCGAAAATTAAATTATTGAGATGATTTTAAATATATATTTTATAATCACGTGATCAAAATTTAACGAAATATTGTTATCATTATAGACCAATAGACAATGTTGTTATTTACAAATCGCGTATGAATATAGTGTTATCTTTGGTGGTTCGGTTGTCAGGTTATCTTGAAACAGACTCTAGTTTAAAAATAGAATTACATATACTGTATATAAGAGCATAAATAAAATTTTAAAAAGGCAATAATGCCAAATGCAACCTTTTACTGATTGAAAATATTTGGTGTAGAGGTACAATTGATATCTTATCAATTTTATCTCTATCAAACTCTTTCAGTCATTGCTACAGCACTGATTAACTGAATAAGATATCATTTTCAGTTAAAATATTTGGAAAAACCCATTCACAAGGAAAATTTCTATTCCAGTAGTAATACCAAAACCTTAGAAATCGCGGATCATTTATAATAAATACAGACTTTCCTGCCGTCTCAAAAGCAATATATTTACTGTATACTGAATTTATTTGTTTGCGATAAAATGACTGCATTGTAAATAAAATAATATAAATGTAAAATAAACAAATAAAATACCTTTAAAGGGAAAAATGATGTTCAACCTTTTTTATTATGCGAGCTACTTTTCTATACTGTTATTCGGCGATCTACTTTCTCATATAGATCACGTTTCCCAACCTGATATCTGATTACGTACAACTATTCAATTAAATGCGCTCACTCACTTCGGAGGACCCACTTTCCCAGCCCTGAAAACTTTAGAGAAATTAAAAACTTTATTTGTGTATTTGAAAATTTATTCATCACCTTTAATTATTTTAATACAACAAATAAAACAAGTATATTGAAATAAAATATTTATTTCTCTATTTTGGAAAACCAAAGTTAGAAAACAAAAGAGTGATTACAAACTCTTAAGTTACAGGAAATGCTGATTGATAAAAAAAAACAGTTAATGTGAAATTTGGCATTGTTTGAAGCTGACAATATTTTCAAAGATTGATATGAAATGGCCAATCGCAGACAATCATCCAAATGATCATTTGTAATTTGGTTTCTTGGATTTTTTTTGACGTTCATATTTGAAAAAGCGGATTCTGATAAGTATGTCAATCCGAGACAGAATTTTTGCTCAGTATCAATTAATATTGGAAACTCTTCATGTGTATACTTCCAAATGATAAGAAAATTATTGATTTGATAATTTTAACGAAAAATAAATAAACAATAGCAATACATTTAAAGTGAATTAAAAAATAATACAAAATAATGATAAATAAATTATGTTTTCAGTTTTAATTAAATTTATAAGTAAGGAGGAATAAAGAAGAGATTGTCCAAAAATCGCTTCGCGATCGACGCGTTAAACACCGCTGGTATATAGTATATCTTTTCATTTTGAAAAACAGTACTGTTTTGTAAAATAAATATAGATTATGAAGAGGATATACTCATGTTGATTATTCAATATCGACATGAGTATATTCTTGCTGTCAACAGTTCTGCAGCATTTAAAATGATTCTTTTTTATCCTACAAATATTTTGTTGCACAATTGAAGAGATAAAATTCAACCGATGCTCAATGATGACAATTTATATAACTATATACTATCATCATTACTGTATCTGGCTAATCTATAATTTTTATACATTACCAGTACAAAGTAATTGCTCAATGTTTATAATCTTTTCTGCCTTATGATACTGAAATAACCTCGCCGTTTATTCGCATCTGGATAAATTAAAAAAAGAGGCGTAAAACATACAGTACATTATTATTGTACGGTATGAAATATAATTGTATAGTATTACAATTTATTTTATCATAACTGTTATAGTTATATAATACTAATGATGTGCAGCTATACAGTGGTGAATAATTGAACAATAATTCTTAAGTGTACAGACTATTTTATCATTTATTTGCAATGTATTAGAACGCATTTATTTTTTTTAAATCTCTATTATTATATATATAATCAATAAGATAACAAAAAATAATCATTTGACTAGCAAATAAGATAACATACGACTAGTTATTTATTATTTGGAAATTTGAAAATGGGATTGTTTAAATATTTTCTCAAAAAATTATCTGAAAAATATTTGAATAATACCCAGAAAAAAATATAAGAAATCGCTCTCTAAAAATTTATCACGTAATGTAGTGTTGTAATGTCATTAACAATGAAATTCAAAGAATTTAGAATGAGAATCTATCATTATATTATTAAATTATTGCTATTGATCAAAAGATGTATTATTATATAAAATTTTAAATATTTAAACTTAATTGGAAGTCTTATTTATAATGTGATTACTTTAAAATTTGCTTTTCTTTGATGGTTATCATGTTCTGTTTTATTCTTTTAAGTATAACAAAAGCATTCGAAGAATTAATGGTTTTCATTTTGTAATGGGAAAAATACTACTACTTTTTATTTATAATTAAATTATTGCAATACAGAAAAGACAAAAACCAATCATATAGGCAAAACTATTTCAGATCCAAAAATAAAAATTAATCATAAACAGTTGAAGTCAGAAAAATTCATTTATCTGAGAAGTCGTAGAAAAAATGGCGAAATTATTAAAAACATAAAAATAAGATTAACCAAGCGTCTCAAACTTTTGGAAAACTAAACATCTGGAAATTGAAAAAAATTGAATAAACGAACCAAGATGAAAATTTATGAGACAATGATCCTTCCTATTCTCTATGGAAATGAATGTTGGAATCTGAAAAAAAAAAGAAAAGATAAAAGAAAACTTCTTACTACCGAAATGAGATGGCTGAGATAAATTTTAAGTGTCTCATTACTTAATAAAATAAAGAATGAAGAAGTAAGGCAACGCCTTGAACAAGAAATCGCAATAATAGAAACGATCCATCCAGGAAAAAGACTGAGATGGTTCGGGCACTATCAAAAATGGGTGTATTTCTTTATTTCACGAGAGTCACTCTCGTCACCAACGCAGTCGGTCTGGTCAGTTACCAGTGATTTCAGTTTAGTGTCCAATTACGAAATAAAGAATAAATATGAATATCTGTCGTGAAGATAAAATGGCGACGTCAATGAAAAAACAGCAAAAAAAGTTTCAAAACCTCCGTATACATTCCGGTTTTAATTTTAAAAATGTATATGCCACAATATATATTTTTATATTGTATATGAGATCCCTAGAACCATAAGAAATGCAAAATATTCACTGTTAGTAACTCATTCTCGAATTACCTCCTTAAAAATCAAATTGCCCCACGTTGGGAACCACTGCATTATGGGCAGAAATCAACTTTTCACGGAGCAGCCAAAAGTGATAACGTTGGGTAGAACTTTTTAAGTTAATCAAAAAATTGTTATAGAAATAATCTTTTGCATAGTATTCAATAATTATACTTATTTTAATTAATGATAATTATTTCGTAATTTTCCATATTTGTATAAAGAATAGAAACTATCCCTGCCTTTCGTATAGTTTATACCTTATATAGGTATCCCTCCTATAACACGGTTTCGCTCTAACATGATTAGAAAATTGCGGAATCCTCATATAACACTGTTTTTACTTAACACACTTAGAAAATTATGTTTACTCTCCTATAACACAAAACATTTTCATTAATTTTTGTAAATCCACACTAGGGACAAACAGTACACCCATAAAATGCCATCACTGGGAAATACTTTTGCTAAAAACTGCTTACCAGCTGATATAAATCGAAGCATGATAAATTGTTAGGATTAGTATTATTATATACATCCTAACAATTGATACCAAAGGTGTTTAAATATTTTACAACCAGTACGACCTACCTGTTGAATATCAACGTTGATTCTACCCCGTGGCAAAGATCAAAGCCTATGTTTATATATATATATATATATGTATAAAATAACATATACAGTCAAATCTCGGTTTACGAACTTTATTCGTTCCTGAAGTCGTTCGTAATCAAAATTATTTTCTCCATAGGAATTAATGTAAAATAGATTAATCCGTTCCTGGACCCCAAATGATGGCTTATTTAAATTTTAACAACAGTATTTTGTACACAAGTTTGTTAATAACTTGTGTACAAAATACTGTTGTTAAAGTTAATTAACAGTTAAAAATTAAACAAAATCAATGAAAATCATTAAATCTATCTAGTGGCGGCTTGTGACTTGAAATTGTGGGGTGCTGCAACTTTCGAAATATGCATACACACTGTAAATACAATGTACAATGATACCTCGGTTCACGAACACAATCCGTTCCTTGACCCTGTATTTTGATAAAATAGCAAAATTATGGTAAAAATTAAAAAAAAATGAAAAAATATTGTTTATTATCAATAAAATTATAGTTTAGTATAATTCAAAATGCTGTCTTTAATTATAATGTCCACATATTTAAAGAGACGGAATAAACAAGACTTTCATGTAAGCGGGTATCGCACCTTTCCTACACATCTTTCAATTGATCTTTCCAATTTAGTGATTTTAAAAAATATAATTCTAACTTTGAAGGATAAACTCAAGAAATGTCTTGTTAGGCATAATACGAAAACTTATAAACGTTTGAATTGCATTACTGTCACAATTTACATTAGAATATGAAGTTAATCAAATTGGCTTCTGAAATAAATTAATTATAATTCAATGGCCAAAAAAATTTTTGTCATTTAGTGATGTTAAGCCTAACTATTAAGAAAATTTATTTTTAATATAAATAGTCAAGAGTCAATCAAGTGTTTTGATACTAAAATTTAAAAAAGTTCAAAAAGTGGAGTTAATCGATTTGGCTTGTGAACGACTCATATATGATTCATACAGTTACACATACAATTCATTCTTAATTTTTCGCGGCACACCGTCAAAGGTTTGGCGGTACAGTGGTTGAGAATCACTGATCTAAATATATGGATGGACTGTTCAATATTAGCAACGAGTGAAGCCGTCCCAGTAGTGGGGTAAATCAATGTAGCAACGTCGTAAAATAGACGATATAACAAATTGACGTTGTTTTGGTCGTCAGACGTAAACCATTTATGTTAATGAATATGATGACCACATCCAAATAATTAATAAAAAGGGTATAGTACTTCAATATGCACTATTATACCACGTAACCCCACCACTTTAGTGGCTTCATTTGTTGCTTGTAATGAGCAACAAGTGAAACCACTAAATGTGTCTTATTCGTGTGGAGTCTGCATAAATTTATAGGTTTTAATGAATCGGGTACGAAATCCCGAAAAGTCGGGAGAATGCAGGATAAAAATAGTCATGGTCAAATAACAGTATTTTGAATCATTTGCATTGTTGTATTTGCACATATACTAATTTGTTACACATAACTTTGGATCATTGCTTTTGATATACCATACTTGGAATATACTCAAGTGTTGTATAACACGTGGGTATATCCAAAGTTAAAAATGAAATTTTTCTTTTATGATATAGCTATTTTGTGAATTAACTATTTTAAATGTGGAAGAAAATGCACGAATTTGAAAAATGTCAATTAGCCAAAACATTATTGTTTTGATACAACGCCATCTATTAGTAAGAAGGTAAACAAGAAATAATCAACAAACCGCTATATTCTAATTTTCTGTTTGCAATATTAACTAAAAATTTTAGAAAATGAATGTATAATACTTAAATATGGAAGCATTTCTCAATTCTTGTAGGAAAAATTTAGTAAGTAGCTTTTGTCAAGCAGTCGTAATAATTTTTTCAAGAAGCCATTTCCTTGGATAAATCGTGTCGTATTTCTGTTTACTTCTAACATTCTTTGATCAATTTTTGAAGGTTAAAGCATTATTAAATAAAATCACTGAAAGTATACCAAACATTTCGTCGATAAAACAAAAATCAGATTATCATGGTTAATTAATTAAAAATTCTGTTAAAAAACTTGGAACTTATCTTTAAAACTTGGAATATAAAATCTTGTTTTATTATAAAATATTAAGCTCTTGCATATCTTAATAAATTTTTTGAAAAAATGAAGCAATGGGAACAATTTAAATTTTATAAAATGTTTTTGTAAAAATTCTATAATGTATATATACATAAATAAAAAACGCTGTAATATATAATACTGTATATAATTGGCAAAAAATAAGATATAAAATATATAATATACAGTATTTCATTTTTTAATAGTATCTTCAGAAATTATGAAATACGAAGGAATTATAATACTATTATTATATTAAATCACAAATTTATCATATCTTTGCATCTTTCTGTTCCTCCACAACTGTAAAACAGTAAATTCACAAAATAGCTCAGGATTTCAGAAGTTATTTTATTTGACTAATGTTTACAACCCTTCTTTAGGGCCATGAAGGAGTGTTTAAAATGTATACATATCACAATCCTGGATTATAAAATTATCAGGAAATAGTTATATTTATTATTAAAAGACATCTTTGGTCCAATTCTTACGTCAGCATCAGTTTCAGAACAGAATATTTTCAATCCGATGTTCTAATACATCGGATTGAAAATATTAGTCAACCTGATATATTAAAATAACTTCTGCAGTCCTAAGTTTTTTTTATAAACTAATTGTTTTAAATATATCATTACAAAATAATAATAATATGTATATATGTACAATATTTGTCATCAAAGGCTGCAATAGTAATTATTATCTCTCTTATAGCCTTTCCATTCCATTCTCTTAAGTTTTTGATAATTCATACATATGATTTTATATATATACAGTATATGTGTGTGTGTGTTGCATGCAAATAGCTTACGACAAAAAGAAGTAAATGATGTTTGTTTTTCTATGTCTGTCTCAAGGAAAAAACGTCATCAAAAAGCATTTATTTTTCTGATTTTTCCATTTATGAAATTCTCATTCTCAAAACATATGCTTATTACTGTATTTTATCAAATACTATTTTACATTGTATTTATTACAAATATACTTTAAAGTGCCAATGTCACTAAGATATTTATATACTGTATAAAGTTATTTCAGAAAAATACAAAAGTGAACTTTTTCTTCTATGATGTGTTAGTCAAAACAAGAAAAATTATAGCATTTATTTCTCTTTCATCAAAAATTCCAAGCCATACTTTCATTGGTCACTTTTTGTTTTGTATGCAATTAAATATTAGTGGAATAATTGATGTAAAAAAATCATTTCCACTTTGTTGCATTAAATATTGTATGATTAGTGAATCAAATGTTAAACAATGAAGAGATTTATATCTACATCTAGGAAGTGGATTTTATGGTACTAAACTGGTCTAATAAGAGAGAGATCCTGGAGAATCATCAGAGGCATTGGATTATTGGATGAACACAATATGATCCTAATATAAATATCATTGACATACCCACTATATAATTTATATAGGCAGTTAAAGCTTGGAAAACTTTTCTTTCTTAAAACTAATTCAGCAGTTACTCCTGCAACTGAGCTTCCAATGGATATCTCCCCTCAACTGTTGATAAAATTGCTTTTTGAGCCCTTTTGCAGCAGTAATTGCTGAATTATTCCTAAGAATATATGCAATTTTAGAAGTGATATGTATATTCAATTTCATTGGAATGACACAATTCCATATCTGTTTTTTTAACTACAGATTTTTTATCACTACTTTTTTCAGTGCTATGTTGGTAATCGGGAATAAACACGCTTAGTTTTTAAACATTAATTTATTATTCACAAAATTATATATTAAATAAGTAAATAAAACAGCACTAAAAAGCAAGTATAAGTTTTTTAAAAAACTTATACTTGCTTTTTAGTATAAGTTTTTTAAAAAACTTTTTAGTATATATAATTTATAATAAAGTAAACTACTTGCTTAGTTATATTATGTAGTTTACTTTATTATAAATTATATATTATTTACAAAATCTAAAAAATATAAATTTATAATACTTAAAAAGTAAATAAAACAGCACTAAAAAGCAAGTATAAGTTTTTTAAAAAACTTATACTTGCTTTTTAGTATAAGTTTTTTAAAAAACTTTTTAGTATATATAATTTATAATAAAGTAAACTACTTGCTTAGTTATATTATGTAGTTTACTTTATTATAAATTATATATTATTTACAAAATCTAAAAAATATAAATTTATAATACTCTTAAAATTGTACTAAAAATATTCACATGACAATTATCATTCATAAAAATTCACCATCTGCAATATGCATTTCTGCCTAATGCTGGCATATTGTAGATGGTGAATTTTTATGAATGATAATTTTAGTACAATTTTAAGAGTATTATAAATTTATATTTTTTAGATTTTGTAAATAATATATAATTTTGCGAATAAAAAAATTAATGTTTAAAAACTAAGCATTTTTATTCCCGATTACCAACATAGCATTGAAAAAAGTAGTGATAAAAACTCTGTAGTTAAAAAAACGGATATGGAATCATGTCATTCCAATGAAATTGAATATTCCTAAGAAATTAAAGTTCTTCAAAGCTTGTTGTTGTTGCTTATACCCTGACCTAAATAGACCAACTCCATGCTATATTACTGCAGATTTTAATATGTTTTGAGGATTTATAGCTAATTTACTTTTGTTAACATTATTGCAGTCCATAATGTGTTCTGGATCAGCTGTATTCAGGATGCAGATTTTGCACTTGGGGAAGGTTTTAACATCATATTTTAAGGTTTTCAGATGTCCTGATCTAAAATCTAGAAATAATAGTTTGTTCTTCTCTTAAAAGCTTTAATTGTTGCATTTTGCCTGCTTTGGTGCTCACATACCATGGATGTTGAGGGAAGTCCATACAGTTAAAATCTGATTTTCAATGAGAGAGTGGATTTCAGTGAATGCAAACTTTCCCTCATTGTCTCCATTCATACCACATGCCTCCTTTGCCAGTTCATCAGCTCTTTCATTGTATGAGATATCATTATGGGATGGTATCCATTGTAGAGTAGTTTATTGATGAGGAAAGTCTGGAGAGCAATGTGATTTTCTCCTTTGTCAACTAGGTTTGGGTAGTTTTCAAGCTTTTCAATTGCATTTTTGCTATCTGTGAATATCTAGATATGAACAGGATTATCAATTGCTTTAAGGGCTTCTTTTATTGCAATGATTTCAGCACATTAGAAACAAAGTTTGGATTTCTAGTTTTTATAGTTTTAGTATGAATAAAGAAAATTATAACAGCTCTGCTTCCAGATGAACCATATTGCCATTTATAAAGATTTTGGTGTCATTTATTGAAACAGTATTTATAATTTTTAATGAAAGCTATCTCAGGAAATGTGGGTTTATATCAGATTTTTGTGAACCATTTAGGGTACTATTAAATTTAACAAAAGTCAGTGGTCTTATTGGAATCAAAGACTTGGCAAAGTGATTAGGTTTTGGCAATATTTTTTGTATTGATATCTAGTTTGTTTAAGAGAGTAAATGGTTAGCTTTTTAAGTTTTTGGTTCTCACTCCAGGAAGAAATATATTTTCCTGTTCTATATTGATTTTGGAAGCTGTTTATTTTGCTAAAGTATTTGAAATTTTGTATTTTTCTCCTGTTTTCAAGTGGGATCAAACCAGATTCATATTGGGCTATGTGATTAGGGTATGAGCATTGAAGTCTAAAAATGATTTTTGCTGCAGTTGATTGGATTGTGTTAAGTTTTTTAAGGTTAGTATGGAAGCAGTTGAGAGAATGGGGAAACCATATTCTAAGAGAATTGGAGATTAAGGTCTCATGTTATCTTTAATGTGGTTGCATTGGCACCCCCAATTGGTTTTAGAAATATGTGTAAGAAGATTAAATCGTTTTCTGCATTTATTAGAAATATTTTTTCTATATGTTGATTACAGGTGATTTCTGTGTCCAAAGTGAACCCAAGATATTTGGGTGTCTTGTTATAGGTTAGTTTTTGATGGTTATAATTGAAGAGTGTGATCCCAAAACATGTTCAGTCCATTTTGGTCATTTTTTTTATTTGATGCAAATACTTACTCCTATTGAAGTCATCTATCTTATTAAAGACTGATTTGTTCCCAAAACCGTGCTAATCAATGTGTATGGGACACTTGAATTCTTCTTTGCTTTTGAAAACTAGCTCAGTTCAGAGAACAGTAACGATGAAAACTCACTCAGTCCTTTGCGCATGAGTGGAGTGTTTTCCTAATCTTGCCAGCAGGGCAGTAAAAAAACAAACTGCTATTACTGTTGGCAATAAATTTGTTGCGGGAATTTTTGTCATGTTTATTAAAGATAAAATTGTTATATTGGTTATTAATTTTCATGTTAGAAGCTCTTGAAATGAAATCGTAACATTAAAAATTTAAGTTTCTTGGGACTTTTTTATCTATAGTTAAAAGGAAAGTTATTTTTCTGAATTTTAGTAGTTCATAATTTGGAATGATTAAATACATATTCTGGGACCTTTCCCATGAGTATAGTGTACTCATGGGGAAGGCTCCAGAACTTCCCCATGAAGTAATAAAAATAAATATTTGAATTTCTCCAAGAATATATACTCGTACATTTTGGCTTATCTGCGATCTGTGGAGTGAGCAATGATAGATAATGAGACTTTTCAGGCAGAACGACAGAGATTATGAGTAAGAGTAATATTTATAACAGTATTTTTGCCAGTCAGCAATAATCTGCAAGTAAGCGCGAAAGTGCTGCAAAAATCGAATTTGTGGTTACAAATAAATTTTCGGGAATAGTCGAAAATGTGAATAAGGAATTCTCGAATACCGAGAATCGACTGTATTTTAATACTTAAATCGAAATAAATTTAGTTTTTCCTCTAATGAAGAATGAATGTAACTGAAAACATGTTCAGTCCTTGGACTTAGCGAGTTTTCATTAACACCATTATATTTAGTCATTGTATATTTAAAAACTATTGATGACTGATTTCAAGATTTTACTGAGAAGTGCATATATATGAATTAGAAACAGATATCTGGTAGTAAATAATCATTCACATAAGAAATACTTTCTCAATTCATATTTTGCTTCTCCTGAAAATTAACAAAAACGGACTGAACGTGTTTTTTTTTTGGATCACACACTTCAATTATACAGGGTAATTCAAAAAAATTGTGCCAAAATTTACATACTTGTAGAGGATAAAATTCTGAGTAGAAAAGTCGAGTTGCATTTGTTTATTTGAGGGTCCATTTAAAAGATATAACGTGTAAAAGTTTATTGATGTCATTTCCGGTTCAGTCAAAAACTATTTTTAAAATATGTTTATTTGCATTTTTAAAAAAAGTTTTGTGATGTCATTTCCAGTTCAGTCAAAAACTATTTTTAAAATATGCTTATTTGTATTTTTAAAATCATCTCTAAATTTTAACTACTAAAAAATGATTCTAAAAAAATTTAGAGCATCGAGAACAGGTTATTTATTATATTAATGACTGATTATTTAAATGAAATATAATTGTTTTACAAATGCAGCATTCATTTTCAAACAATCATTTTTGAAAGTTAAATTGCTGTTTGAAAATGAATGCTGCATTTGTAAAACAATTACGTTTCATTTAAATAATCGGCTGCTAGTTTAATAAACAATCTATTCTCAATGCTCTAAATTATTTTAGGATAGTTTTTAAGTAATTAAAATTTATAGATGATTTTAAAAATGTAAATAAACTTATTTTAAAAATAATTTTTGACTGAACTAGAAATGGCATTGCAAAACTTACATGCATTATATCTTTTAAATGGAGCATCAAATCAAAAAATGCAACTAGATTTTTTTTCAGAATTTTATTCTTTACAAGTTTGTAAATTTTGGCACAACCTTTTTGAATCACCCTATATATTATGACAGGTTTTGAATAATTTTATGTTAGTAGTAAAATTGCCATTTCTGATTTTACTGCCTGTATAAAATTATATTGCAGTTATATCAATGATATTTATGTTGTCTGAGATGGGCCCCATCAAATAATCCAATGAGTCTCTAAGTCTCTCTCTCTCTCTCTCTCTCTCTCTCTCTCTCCAGTCTAATATCATAATATTCATTTCCTATAGATGCAGATATAAATCTTAAAGAGGTCAGATTAAATAAGAACTATTTATTAAAAAACATCCTTTGCCCTGATCTTAATGCCAGCATGATCTGTTATCTTCAAAAAAATCAGGATTTAGGACTTTATTTAAAAGAATTTTCATCCATTGTTCTAACTCCCATACTAAAGCCAGGAGTTCATTGCCATCATTTGATATGGCTTTCTTTAAGCATGGATTTTCTTACAAATTTATGTATAATATCTTTCAACAAAAAAGTATATAAACATCATAATGTGCAAAAAAAAAATGTTTGTATACTGCTTCTGTTGTTTCTTGGGATGATTGAACTATGTACTACAGCACCTTAGATTATAGTACTTCTAAGTCAAAAATAAAAATGAATTCTAAAGTAACCTTTAGAAGAGGATCTACAATTTTTAATGCCCTAAGATATGACAAGGATAAATATGACTCACATTTAGCCTCTGATGTATACACAATTCCTGCAAATAATTATTTTAGATGCATCAGAGAATATATAGGTAAGATTTATAGAAATCTCAATGACAGATTTAAAGAGCATAAGAATGACATCTAAGGGTAAACTCTCTACAGTACTTACCTCTACATCTTATAAGAACAGTTTACAAGTTGATTGCTAAGGAGCTAAAGTAATTACTGGTAAAACTATACTTATTACTGCTGACCTGAAGACTATATAATTAATTGGGATCAATTCAGATTTTGAATAGAAAGAAAATGCATAATGTGATAAACACTAGCATTCCCAAAGAGCTTTCTGTTATGGCTAATGTCTTTACTTGCATGATATCTTTTTAGAAAGCATTTTCTGTTTATTATTAGAGAATATCTCCTTAAGTATGTTATGATAATTTTTATATTTATCTATGTATGTCTGCTATTATAAGACTTATGTAATCTGAATATTTTTAACTTTAATGTTCATATATATTTCTATAATTTAATCACATATATTTACTTATGTATGTGAAGTTATTACTTTACAAGTAGAGAATCTATAATGCTGTATATGAAATTAAAAAAAAAATTTTTTTTGGAATTTTTATATTATTTAGAATTTAAATTTATGATATTTTATTTGTGGAATATAAGCTGATAAAAGCTGCAAGATAGCCAAAAGTATTTCAGTATTGTATTTATTAATGTATTTTGTAAGACTAAACTAGATTGTTTTTTTGGTTGAATAGCTTTGAACTGTTTTAATTAATCTTTATGCAGATCGTGATCTTTAAATTTTTCTGTTCAGAATAAGCATAGTTCCGTTTTACTATTAGTAGCAGAAATTTTTCCTATTGGTAACTTCCAACATACATCTCCATGCTGTGCTGAGCTCTTCTGATGGGATTAAGAAGCTGAATGACAAGGGGCAGGACAGAACTGTTGAGATGGAATAGATTTATAAAGAGCTAAGGAAAAACAAGTGAATCATCAAATTAACCCCAATGGATGAACTTGGCATAGCATAGATGTAGTATACTGGAAGTTACCAATAGGAAAGTCTTCTGCTATCAACAGTAACATGAAACTGTGTTTATTCTGCTTTTGTATTCTATAAAAATTAATACACCAACATCTATACATTTTATACATCTGACTATAATTTATGTTAAGGCTTAGCAAGTGTTGTTTGGTTTCTGAAAAAAGGTGCAAAAATTTTTTAGTATAGTCTTTTTAAAAATGAAGGCATTATTTGTTATTTTTATATAAATCTGCTATAAATTATAAATTGTTCTCTGAAATGTTCTATGCATTTGTATCTTGTATTCTGTTAGCATTAGCAACTGATGATAGCTATAAAGCTGAAAATGTTTTTGCAATAAAGTTTTTACTATGATTAATCTGCTTACATACTTGTTTGTTTATGTTTTTGATGAATGTAATTATTTCTTATAAAACTCATTTTGGACAGTCCACAGTCTGGAAAAATAGAAAAATTATATTTGTAAACTTTTTTAGGCTCTTTTTATAGGCTTTTAATTTAAGCAAGTTAGAAAAATAAGCTTCTACTTTAATACTGTTCCTTCTGCTCTTGTCTATCTTTATTGATTAGTATTTTATAAACTAGCACTTAATTGAGCAGCAATAGTTTGTTTTCACTAAAAATAAAAACATATTTTATTTAAGTATAACGTTTTCGGTACTTCCTTCCCTCCTCAATACATCAAGAATTATTAATCAACTTGTTTTACAAAGAACATTTATTTATTTCTTTAATAGTTCTTTGTAAAATATGTTGATTAATAGTTTTTGATGTGCTAAAGAGGATATGGAAGTATCAAAAACATTACATTTGAATAAAATGCATTTTTGTTTTTAGTGAAAAAAAACTATTCCTGTTCAATTAAGTACTAGTTTATAAAGTACTAAACAAGAAACTTGTATTAATAGTTGGTAATTTTCTGACTTATGCAAATAATTGGGACCAAAGACTTTTTTTATAACTTAGATTTTGCAGAAATCTAAAAAAATGATTTTTTAATAAAAATTTCGGACCAAAAACTACCAGAGCTAGTGGACACTGTGATTGCACTTACATCACATTATGGTACTATATTGCTCTCTGACTGAAAGGGAGACAATATTGCATGATACAATATTGTACCAATAATATGATACTTTACATCAAACATAAATATAGTAATACAGTGAAACCTGTTAAAGTGGCCATCCTTTGGGACTGACCACTGGTCACTTTTCACAGGTGGTCACTATACAGGACAGTGACCCCCTTCCCCAAAAGAAAAGAACAGATTAAGCTGCAAATTTATATTAATTAAAATCATCAACTTGTCAAGTGATAATGACAACATATAGCATTTATCATCTTCTGATGAACAAAGTCTTATAGCAAGCATATACTGTATTACAATTAATACTAACCTGTATATGTGTATTTAACATAGTCAAACTTAAATTAAAATACTGTATAAAGGTATATATACAGTAATATTATAATATTTACTGTTTAATATACTGATTTAACAAACTATTTTATCATAACAAAAATTCTATTGGAATACTAATCCTTAGAATTTTATCTAAATGGAAAAATTTCTAAGGAAAATATAGTAATTCCTCCTTTTTGATCACTTCAGCAGGTTAAAATTTCTTAAAATTAACTAAGTGAGTGGTCAATATACACATTAGATAGATGGTCACTATATGGAACAAAAATAGCTTTACACCCCATGGGAAACAAACCAGCTTTTGAAATTTGGTCTCTTTAGCCACATGGTCACTGTATCAAGGTGGTCATTTTAACAGGTTTCACTGTATTTATATATTTTAATATATGATCTTTTAAATCTTATAAATCAACATGTTCAGACTTATATCTTGCAAATACAATAAATTTTTATGCTCTATACTTAAAAAAAAAAAGAAAAAATTTGAAAATATTTTTTTACTTAATTTTGAATTTACAGAGATCAGATGTACATACGTTGGGAGAATATATATGTATATGTAAAATAACAACTGAAGATGATTATAGAATACTGAAAATTACTAATACTACAAATTTACTTGTATTAGTAATTTTTAATGTATTTGCCTGCTGAAAGTACTTATTTTTCTAAAAAATTTATCATTTAAAGCAGACTAAAGTATAGAAAATAAAATATATATGTGATAGTTTTAAGTAAAATTGATAATGGAAATGCAAAACAAGTGATGTGATTTGAAGAAATATGAGATTTCTTTGGGCTTTACCTTAAATAAAGGATTTTATTATCCTTTATTTAAGTTAAATTATCAGTATCAGTATTGAAGAGTGAATAAATAATATATGATCTAAAATTATAATACATTTAAATGAACTGTATTTACAAGACTAGATAAATTTATAGAAAGGCATCTAGTTAATTATTAATAAAATAATATTTAATTATCTATACTGTATACATTATTAAGCAAATATTATTTTAATTTTTAAAATAACAAGTTCTAGAAAAAATAATCATCCAATTTTTAAACATGTTCTTTTTTTTAGGATGGTTAAATTTTGAATTAATATTATTTCTGATTGATTAAATTTAGTGTTTTTTATGTTAGTTATAGATAGAACTATGATAATGCATTTCAAAGTGATTGTTTTTTTTTCTAACAATTTTTTGATCTGAATTGATTCTCTTAGAATGGTTAAAGTTATGTGATTAAATTATATCATCAAAATCATCTTCAATGCTGCATAACTTACATATTGAATGCCATAAAAATCTTTTAAATAGTTCCATAGTTATTATAGAAAAACTTCAAAAGATTGAGCACTTTAAAAGATTGAAACCTCAAAAGATTTGCCATTTTAAATTGATAAATTTACAGAGTTAATAAATCTTACTTGAAATTCAATTTTAATAGCCTGACCATCCTGTTAAATTTTGTAAAATTTGATTAAATAATTTAAAAATTATTAAGGAAAAATCTTTGATGTTTAAATGTACATCATTTTTAAACAATTGAAAATAAACAATAATTAATGTGCTGTACAAGATTATTTTCAATATATAAAGTTAAATCTTTACAACAGCTCAAATTCCAGCGAAAGATTGATATATTTATTATTTGCTAAAGATCTTTTGGCTTAAATAAGCCATCTTCAAGTAACATTCATCAAATAAGTTACAAAAATTTATAACTTATTTGCTGAATGTTACTGAAGATGGCTTATTTACGCTGAAAGATCTTTAGCAAATAATAAATATATCAATCTTGGGCTTGAATTTGAGCTGTAGTTAAGATTTAATTTCATATAAAAAGAAGCGAAAAGGAATTTGAATTTGTATTTGAAATGAATGAGTTATTTTCAATATATTGATCATTCTACTAAATTTCATAAAAGTTTGATAAATAGTTCAGAATATATTATGACAGTAACAAGAAATTAAATATCTGCTATTTTTAAATGGTTGAAGCTAGAGGATTAAATATTATTACATCAAGATTATCATAATAAAAGTTCAGTAACCAAAAAAATAATAATACTCAAAAGCCTTTAGCAATCAAAAGATTTTATTCAGGAACATTTTCAAACGCACTTGGCGTCTACTTCAGTGCTGAAGACGCCAAGCACGTTGAAAACGTTCCTGAATAAAATCTTTTGACTGCTAAAGGGCTTTTGTGAGTATTATTATTTTTTTGGTTTGTATTATTATCAAGATTATCTTTAGTGGCAAAACATTATCAAATTTTAGAAAAATTAGCAGTTTTTTTTAATGCCCCTTTTCAATTAATGAGATTACTAAGGGGCAGGGTCAGTTCCAACTATGGTCTGCACCCACACCCGTAGAAGGAGATCAGATGGTGAAGGATGGGGATTGCCAGGCTAGGCCTGGAATTCTGAAAAGACTTTTTGTGAGATGTCAGACCTGGGATGAGAACCCAAATCCTTCTGTGCATTATGCCAATGCATTACCACATGATTATCTGACTGCCTATGTAGTAATTAAAAAAGTCATTAGTAGAAGAGGCATACAGATGAATAGAGAGCAGTATGATCTCATAAATTTCACTTTCCTTCAGAAAATACACTAAAAATTGAAAATTATTATAAGAGAATGAATAATCATTTAAATTAATATTACTTTTATTTGAAATAAAAATTTATTTTGAAATTTGAAATATTTGATTATTACAATTAATATTTAAAAATTTCACTCCTTGTTTTTCCAGATTATTTTAGATCAGTTGAAACAAGTATATGTAGTGCTAGGAAATGAAGCATGTGACTTGGATTCTACTGTGTCGACACTTGTTACAGCATACTTGTTTCATAAAGTAAGTAATAATTTGCTAAAACTAATTATTTTAATCATTCTGTTAATGAATCAAAGTAATTTGTAATAAAAATAATAGGTTTTTAATTTATTGGAAAAATAGAAGTCATAATATTTATCATTAAATGTTTCCAGTTCTTTTAAAGCTTTTCCCCATATCAGTTTATACTATAAAAATTCAGTAAAAAAGAATCCATTTAAATTATTAATAAGAGAATAAAATCTATATTAAATATTTTGAAATAGAACAAAAAAGATTTTAAATACAGCCTCTCCTGATTTTTGTAATATTCAACTTGCATAAATTCAAATTTATGTAAAATATTTTCCATTACTTTTTTATATTTTTTTCAAATATAGAGCATAAACATCTACTGTATTTATAGATTACAAGTTTTAACATGTTAGTTTGCAGTATTGAAACATCATATTATTTGATTTATTTATGTTTTTGTATATTGTATATTGTTAAGTATCATATTACTGGTATGATATCATTCTATGTAGCATTTCTCCCTTTCAATTGAGGAACAATATGGCACCATAATATTGTATAGGTGCAATCATTATAGTTAGGTAGCCTCAGGAGTTTTTAATCCAGAATATTTTATTAAAAATTGTTTTTCAGACTTATGTAAAATTTGACTTACATAAAGGTTATGTTTTTTGGAAATTTATGCAAATTGGAGAATAGCTGTATAAAAAAAGATGAAAGTAAAATTATAACAACTTTAAATAAATAGTAATGAGAATTAATTATATGGAAGTAATAAATACATTTTTTCCCTCTAATTAATTATCTAGTTAAAAATATAAAATCTGATATGTGTTATTGCAATAAATAATATATAATTTTCTTGCTAAAGATGCTTCTCTAATTTTTTTATATTAATTATAGTCAAAGATATTCTTTTATAAGAATTTTCATAATTTCAAACAATAATATATCTGAATCTTCTTTTAATAGAGTGTATAATGCATTATTTATTCTAGGTAAATAATAATAAATTTTATTGCATAATGAGATAATATTGTCAGGTTCTTCCAGTTTTCCATATTGTTTTATATCTAATTATATACTGTTAGCTATTTACTAAGGCAATGAATCTTATGATCTCACAAAAATTTTTCCAGTTTTAATTCCTTCCTAAGTCCATCTCTTTTTATAAAAATTTTTTATTTACAAAATTTTTCAGCTTATACACGAATATATATAGTGTTTAACATTTTTTTGTTTGAGAGTTATTTATTTGTTATTTAACAACTAAACAGTTTTTAAAAATTAATATGGAATTCTATATTTTGTTCAGATTATTTTATGATTTAGCTTAGTTGCTATAGAAGTTAATTTATTGTCTTATTATAAAAAGTTTGATATTGATTCTTAGTTTAAATTCAGAATACTCTCAGTTTTCTGTGAAATGCAAATTTTTGATTGATTCGGAGAATATAAAAGCTTATAAAGAGCTTTAATAAAAAGAAGATCAATATTTTTAAAATAAATTAATTAGAATGAATTGAAAGCATTTAAAGTAGATTATTAATATATTTTATGGAAGAAAACTTTTATTAAATTCTTTCTTGCATAGCTGTTTTTAAGAATAGTAATCTTATTTACTAAAACTACCATTTCATATCAGAATCTAGAACTTCTGTTAAAATAATAATTGAATGCAAATATTTTGTATGTTCATATTCTCATTTACAACTTTATAAACCTAGAAACCTCATTTACACTTTACAACACTTCTATATCTGTGTTTATTATTTTATCCAAAAAGTAATTACAATAAATTTTACAATATTATTTAATACATTTTGTTGAAATTTTTAATAACTTTTAAATATTTTATATTATTTATGCTTTTAAGAAATTAATAATAATGCAATTTTTTTAATTTTCCATTTTTATTATTGCCAACTGATTTTATAAATATATATATATATATTACATTTTTTTAAAGCTGAATTTAGCATTTGGAATAATAGTATTCCCAGTTATTAATGTTTCAAGAGAAGATCTCCGACTTAGAACTGAAGTTATTTATTTTTTAAAAAAAATGAATATACCATTGGATTTATTAATTTGCAAGGATGAATTTAATTTTCAGGTAAGTAATATTGACAATTACAAAAATTTCTTAATAATTTAATATATCATTCTTTATATATATACAAGTTATTGGCGTGAGTTGCTTTTTACTCTGGCATATTTTGAATATAATTATTCCTTAATTATGCATAGACAAAGATGTAACCAACTTTATATTTTTACATTTTAAAAACTTATTTTGATTGAGACTGAATTTTTCAGAAAAATGATCTTAAAATTTTGTAGTTTTATATCTGATTCTTAAATTACATAAATAATATACAGTGGATTCTGCTTAATTGGGATATGTTGGGACTAAGGCATTTTTGCCCAATTAAGCTATTTTAATGCTTTATTAAAATAGGTACATAATTATTAGCTTTTTACCAATCTCCTCTGACTTCGTCTTCAACACTGTGCTGATATTCACACCTTGCCCGCTAACTATAGAAATCCATTGATCTAATACTGATATTCATGCCTGGCTTGCTAATTATAGAAAATCATTGATCTAATGCTTCTTCGACTTCTGGATCCTTTCCATCACACTTTTCTTATGGACAGTTCCTGGAATTTCTTTCTGTTATGCCCACTTCTTGCACAGTTGCTTATGTTCCTGGAATTTCTTTCTGTAAACCCATTCCTCATACTGTTGATTTTCTTATTGTAGGAGACGCACTATAGTAGATTTTGGTTTATTTCAGCGAGTCTACGATGGCTTGTATTAGTCTATGGTAGATTTTGGTTTATTTCAGCGAGTCTATCTTGGCTTGTATATCTATGGTAGATTTTGGTTTATTTCAGTGAGTCTACAATGGCTTGTATTAAATGGTCTTTTGGTTTATTTCAGCGAGTCTACGATAGCTTGTATTAAATGGCTGACTCCGGAATTTCTTTCTGTAATGCCCACTACTCATGCAGTTGATTTTCTTGTTTTAGGAGACGTGCTATGGTAGATTTTCAGTTTATTTCAGCAAGTCTACGATAGCTTGTATTAAATGGCTGGCTTTTCTATGGTAGATTTTGGTTTATTTCAGAGAGTCTACGATAGCTTGTATTAAATGGCTGGCTTTTAATTTTAGAGTCTATGATAGCTTGTATTAAATGGCTGGCTTTTAATTTTATTCAGCAAAGCAATGTCTACGACAGCTTGTATTAAATGGCTGGCTTTTAATTTTATTCAGCCAAGCAATTTTTTTTTGAGTGTAAAATCCTTTCTTGACATCTTGGCAAAGTAATTTTACTTGAATGTAAAATCCTTTCTTGACATCTTGGCAAAGATTAAATATGTATGTGTAGCCATACTTTGGAAAAATCCCTAAAATATATCAAAACATAGTGTTGCTATACTTTCGAAAAATCCCTAATATATATCAAAAATTGAGAAGTATTAGTGCATATAGTATTGCCATACTTTCGAAAAATCCCTAAAATATATCAAAAATTGAGTAGTGTTTCCATACTTTTGAAAAATCCCTAAAATATATCAAAAATTGAAAATTCCTTGTTAGTGTATGTAGTGTTGTTATACTTTCGAAAAATCCCTAAAATATATAAAAAATTGAAAATTCCTTTCCTGCTATCGTCCCAATTAAGTGTTTAAATTATATATTAGTTTGGTTTCCATTCTTTGACTCCTGTCCCAATTAAGCATTTAAATTATGTATTAGTTTATCAGTTTATTACTGTCCCAATTTAAGCAAAAAGTTGTCCCAATTAAGCATTTAAATTATGTATTAGTATATTAGTTTGGTTTCTGTTCTTTTGAGATTTGGCCCAATTACACAGCTGTCCCAATTAAGCAGAATCTACTGTACTATTAATTAATAAAAGAGACATAGAACTTTGATACTTAGCATAATAAAGCAAATGATTAACAATCAAAATATAATAAAGAATGCATAAGTGCATTCCTGAAATTAATTGTAATATCTCTTGCATAACATTATTGAAAAAATGTATTTAACAGTAGCTGAAAGTTGATTTTTCTTACATCATTAATAAAATAGGCAAAATGCCTATTTTATTAATGATTTGCTTAAATATGATAGAATTGTATGAGTTTTATCTCCCTTTTTAATTAATTACATGCTTCTTATGTAGATTAACAATTAGATGTTATCACAAAATTTTTAATGTATTTTTCTTGAAACTAAATCTCTAATCAAAAAACTAAGGACAGTTTGGTCTTATTTTTATCTTTAAAAATTGATCTGGAAAATAATATCCAACTTTTACTCTGTGTAAATATATATTATGTATCAGTGACATACCCAAAGAAGGGTATACTGTGGGATTTGAACCCTCCCTCTTAAAAGTAAAGTGCTTTTTTAAAAAGAAGAACAATGGATATAGATATTCTTTCTTTTATGATAAGGAGGGTATAATGTATGTATATATATATATATTGCATAGTTGCATAATATTACTATATTTGCTTGCATAATTTAATATCCCTCTTATTTCATATTTTTGAACTTGAAAATATACAGGGAAAAATTATATGAAGTTTATTGTAAATTTAGAATAAATTTACCAAACAGAAAATAAAAATATATATCATTTTGCATTCTAAATTCTAAAATAAAAACTGACTGTAAAGATTTTTTAGAAAAAGTTTTGTCATCTAGGACAGGGATTCCCAACCTTTTTCTTGCATCGACCCCTTTTAAAAGAATGGTTTTCTTCATTGACCACCTAACATTTTTCTCTATAATATACAGCATACAACATAATCATAATATAAATAATTGTGCATAAATAAATTAAAGATAACAATTAGACTAAGAATATGAACAAAAGTTTTGGAAAAAATGGTTTATTAGATTTATGTTTTATTATTTTTTGTACTATTGTTCCTGCGTTTTACTTTTTTTTATTGCACTTATTGCATAAAAAATAAATATTTAAAAAAATATTGGTTTTTAAAATATATTAAATAATTTTAGTGTATTTTCCCCTTATATTTATTTGATATGATTTTTTCCTAACCACATGATATAGCTTTATATCAATAAACAATTAATTATTGATTTTATTAATAAATTTTTTTGTAATCAATGAGATCTTGATCTTGATTATGCCAATCAATTGCCGGTGCATATTCAGCTATTGACCCCCAATAGACCCCTTGATCATCATTGACTCCGTTGGGAACCCGATCTAGGATCACAGTATTAATGCAGTAAATTTTCAGATTTATGCTGCATTTTTTGTTGGATTGTATAAACTTTATTAATATTTTAAACAGATAATGTGAAAATGTGGAAGTTTCTTGGGTAATAATTTATTCTCTATAGATAGCATATAACATAAAATTTCAAATTTTTATTGAATGAGAAAATAATATATAGATAATTTTTCATATTAACATAAAAATTTTTAATATATCAAGTAACAAACTGTGATTCAAACACCCAAAAAAAACACAGATCACCATTTTGTCTTTTGTTTAGTACAATTACTAAAAATCACCATAAAACTTGCCATAACACTTAAAAACAATCACATCAATAGCCATGTTATCACTGAACTGGTGTCCAGGTGATGTCAGATATGTAGAACACAAAAATTAACTACACTATTACCCCACCTTTCTTATTTCACCATGGTTCTACTGTATATAGATATAGTGATCTTCAGTAACTTATTTCTGATCAATTAATAAGTACTCTGTCATTATTTTGCAATTGTTGGAATATAGAATTTTCATCCTTATAGTTATCATGCTAGTTTTTTTTTTTTCTATCTGTCAGAATAAAATTTTTGCATATTTTAGAAAAACCTATTTGAAACAAATTAGTTTACTATCTTTCAAATCAATATTTGATTATTTTCTGTGGCGACTAAAAACAACAGAAAATTTTATTTTAAAATTTCTTTGACATTTCCTATTGATCATATCCATGAATAAAAATTAAAGCAAAAAAATTATGTAAAAAAATTATTTCCCATAATTTACTTTTAAGTCAAAGAGAAATTAGGCAAATAAATATATATAACTTATTCATAAAATAAATTTATAAAAAGTTTATTTTAATAAACATAAATATATTATATTGAAGAGAAATGTTCCAGAAAGAATTTGAATGAAATGTTTGAATTACTTCATTTTCTGCAAACAATGTACAGTTCCTTCCAAAAAGTTTGTCACCTAAGCGGAAGATGTTCGGCTTCCTTACAGCACAATGCATCAACCAGTGATAGAAGTGAACTGGACATTGAAGATCCTAATGATACATCTAATATAGGTTATATCTATTGCTTATAGTTCACATTTGAAAAGTGGGGTACTTCCCAATCCTGTGTGCCCTCCTTGAGAAAAAGTGATTGTGCTTTGAATGAAAACATTATGATTTTGACAGGTCCATTAAAAAAAGGTGTGAAACATAAACAGAATTTAGAAAAATGGTGCAGGAATACAATTGTTACTAAAAAACAGAAGATACAGTTGTTGCTGTGTATGATCTACAAATATCTACAAATACAAGTATGAATACTCTATATACTGAACTTTATTGTCTATAATTTGCAAAATAATTTCTGTGAATGTTATTTTTGGGATGAAAGCAATGGACATAGAGGTGCGAATGAATTGGAAACCTGTGTACTTCAATATTTGGTAGAGAAAGCTGACAACAGAAAGACTTCATATTTTATTCTGACAATTGTGCAGGACAACAAAAAAATAAATTTATAATTGCTGTATATTCCTATGTGATCCAGTTCCTGAATGCAAAAAAGTATTGCTCACTCACAAACACCTCATTACTGAACACTCTTAAAATGAAGGTGATTTGCCTATTCTTTGATAGAAAAATAAAACATCAATTGAAAAATGGCCCCATGTACAGTTCCTTCCGAAAAGTTTGTCACCTAAGCGGAAGATGTTCGGCTTCCTTACAATACTTACAAACCAATGAGATTAATCATTACAGGCGCGAATTCGAGTTTGTGGAGCTTTGGACGATTCCATTTATTTTTTCTTAGCAACAGGGTTAGGTAGGCTTAATGACAGGTGTTCAATCATTTTTTCCGAAAATTGATCGCGGAGCTTTGGATGATTCCATTTATCTTTTCTAAGCAACAGGGTTAGGTAGGCTTAATGACAGGTGTTCAATCATTTTTTCCGAAAATTGATTTTGAGCATTTATTAGGAAAGTTTCAATTTATTATTTACAATTTAATTTATGTTGTTATTAATTTACGCAAAATGCAGCATTATATAGTCGTAACTAAACGAGTAATTAAGCGATAAGTTGCTAAAGTACCAAGCATAATGGCGACTACGGGAAGTATTTTATTTTATTATTTGAAAAAGAAGTTAAGATGTTTTATTTGAAAATGTATACTTCTTTCTGCGTTTGTAATAAAATTAAAAACTATTCCAATCGATTCTCGTTGATAAAGTGTTTAATATCCGTTAATTGACCAAATGATAAAAACCAAACGATATATGTTTCGTTTCCATGACAACTTAATCATCGGATTTAAAAAAGAAAATATAAAAATTGAACGTGAGTGTCAAAATGAATTTTGTGTTATATCTGTTTTGGTTTTCTGCTAATTTTTCTAATAAGAGTTTATATTTGTATTCGATAGTCAAACTTATAGTTTATGTTCTACCATGTCTTTCTGAAAGTTCGGTATAAAGTATGAGAGATTTCAATTGTTACTTATATTTACGTATTATGTTCTATTTATTTTAATAAAGTTATAACTATCTTTCGCTTTGTATTTTTATTGTTTTCACCCAAAACATTATAAAACAATTGGACTCGATTTGTAAAGATATACAGTAAATGCTAATCTTAGTTTTTACAAAATTTCATTTTAAAAAATCATTTCTTATGAAATACTTTATTAATTATATCATTAAATGTTTATTTTGAACTAGTCATATATAAATATGCATTTGCTTCAGATTTATCCAAATAATTCTTTCTGAATATATATATACTACTTAAAAAACTAGTTATTATGATTCATAAATATTGCTGCTATTCTCGATATGAAATCTTTTTTCAATTTAAACTTCAAAAATTCACATTTATGCAAATAAAATTTCATTCTTATCCTCGACTAGAATATATAATAAAAAATATATATATATATACTGTATATGGCGGCAAACAAATACGGTATATTTATATTAGCATATTAGAATTTAAAAAAATAAATCTGTAAATATCATCCTCATAATTACCAATATTCAAAATTTAAAAAATGATATTACAGAGTGTTATTTACTCAATTCATAACTAGAAAGTCTGCTTTGCTTGAAATAGTGAGCGATTAGTCTTTTCAGTTCAGAGCGCTGTAATCGACCCATCTCATTCGTATACCTCACCCCTATTCTTTATCAGAACGGACACGTCCATTTTTAGCTTCCACTATGCAGATTCGAACTGACAGACTTTATAACCGATCAACTTCCGGTAAGCTCAGCTCCTGCGAAGCGGGTGACAAACTTTATGGAACGAACTGTACACAACAGAAACTTTAATTTCTGCAATTAGAACTGCAAGGAAGACCAGAGAACCATTTCAATACATGAGATGTGTTGGGATGATTTTTATGACTTGAAACAGTTGCAGTTGCAGAACTGCATTACAGATTGTAAAATTCCTGAAACTTTTGAAAGAATCGCCAAATTCGCTTTTCTACAAACTGTAATATTCAAATGCTAATTTTCAGGAAGCAACTATAACTAAAAAGAAGAGAACATATATCAATGACAAGGCTTATCCTTGCATTCACTGCCAAATGAGATATCTTAGATCCCATTCTTCAACCATTTGGTTGACCCCATCATGGGTGTTGGCCATCCTGTGATAGGCTCTATAAGTGGCCATTGCCAGATACAGAATATCCCTCGTGCAATATGGCAGTTTAATCAAACTAACCTAACCTAACCATGGATCTCAGAAACAAAAAAAAAGATCTTATTAGTTGGTTGATAAGAATTTAATATCTAAGTATTATAAACATTTTACAACAGTTTATAGCTTGTAAGTATATAGAGACAAGTTTTGAAAATCTTTGTAATAATTAATATATCATTCATAGAAATAAAATAACTTCTTTAAAATGTCTTTTTTTTAATCTATTACAATTCTGTTTCTTTTAATCTATTTTCTAATCTATTCTGTTTATAGTCACAACTAGAAATTAACATATGTATCCTAACAATAAAGTCATGTTTTGACATAATACTTTTGTAGGGACTTTTGCAACAAGAATGTCATAAGTGTGAAAGAGTTTTTTGTAAATGGCCCTTGGGAAGCCACAGATATCCATTAAGCTGTATTGTACATGATTCTATTTCAGAGTCTTTCTTCTATCAAATTATGCTATAATGGTTTCATAAAATGAATATCTAACAAAATTATAGCATTTCAAAAATCTTTAAAAGTGTCTCCTGAAAAATCAATTTTTTTGTTGTGTTCAATTTACCATCTTCATTCCTAATGTGTCACTATTCTACCAAAATTTTTAGCTATATATTTATCATTGCTATGCAAATTTAAAACAAAGCAATATATTTATCTATCAATTCCAAATATCACTTTTTTTTTTTTGGAAAAACTGAAACTTGTATAATGAACTTAGAGAAGTGGTTTTTGATGATAAAGTAATCAATAGCCACAAAAAGAAATCATATATTCTCTTTCTAATGATCCAAAAATAATCAGATTATTATTGAGAAATCTAGCTTTGAAGAATAGATTTGGGCTTATATAAGCATAATTTTGGGAGCATTCTTTGATAACTACATGATGTTGGTAGAAGGAAAGATATAGTAGATTTGTGATGATAAATAGCATAGAGGGAATGAATCATGCAAATTATGCAATCATGCTATAAGAATGGTTAGTTTTACATTTCTATGACTAAAAACTTTTTTGTTATAGAGATTTTTTTATAAAATATAAAAAGTTTTTGCTGAATTGTTTGAAAAATAAAGAATGTATTCTTTATTTCAAAAAAGTTTTTAGTCATAGAAATGTAAAACTAACCATTCTTATAGCATGATTGCATAATTTGCATGATTCATTCCCTCTATGCTATTTATCATCATGACATTGTAATGCAACATATTTAGAGAGAGGTTTGCTATAAAATGTAAGACATATACATCTAATTGTTTGAAGAATTTATTTGGAATAACCGGTAAAACTATAAAACAAGCACTTCTTGTGGTCAAGAATGTTTATTAAATTGTAACTAACTTTTTCAACATTCAGCCATCATCAGGTAACAAATAAAAAATTGATTCTATTTGTAAATTCTAAAAATAAAAATACAATAGCCATTGAAGATGCTAAATAAATTAGCAAAAACATTCAGGTTAATTGTTGAAAGAATGTATTTAATGTAGAGATGAATCAAGGTGATTGATTGATGTACTGTACTGTATTTACCATAAAATTAAAAAAAAAATTGCACTTCTTTCTCTTTTTTTTAATTTCTCTAGTACGAGAATTATGAACTAATTCGAGATAGCAAAGGTTTTGAAGAAAATATTTCAAGATAAATATTGAAATTACATTGGTTTAATGCTAAAAATGCAAGGAAAAATTTTTTCCGCACATCAAGGATTTTAAGACAGAGAGATTCGAGATAACAAGGATAGACTGTATTATGATTATGGGTAAATTTATTTCAGTTTATATTATCTCAAATAACATCACTGGTCTAAGTCCCATTTATGATATAATTTTGGGGAATTCTTGCAATTCCTATTTTCTATTTTATGTGAAATCAGTGAAAATTTAAGAAGAGGTGATGAAGGTTTTCAAATGTATCATAGGAATCAAGCATGGTATGATGAAAAAGAACAAAGAGAAGAGGAGGTCAAAAAATGTTTGAAATAACATGATGTAATTTATGGATAGTCCTTATGGTATTATTTTTGAAGAATCAGTAGTTCAATATTATAATTGAAAATTTAAAAACTTTTAATGGAGTATTGCATGATAATAGATGTACATTTTATAACAAAATCAGGCACAAAATAAAAATAATAATAATAATGCTGATACATTGATATTAGCAATTTTTTCATATGTTGTTTCTTAAAACAGTAATTTGGAACTTCAAAAATTTTCAATATAAAAAACTACAACACTGATCATAATTATTTATTGAATAATAGCAAAACTTTGAAAAAATCGTAGAGATTGAATAGAAATCCTGTGGGCAATGCAGTGAAAAACAGTACTAATTGGAATAATCTGAAAATGTCCTTTATTTTAGTTAGAATGGTTAAAGATAAGAAATTAAAATATATATCAAAATCATTTTCAGTGGCATAAATTATATGTTGAATTTTGTAAAAATCTATTAAATGGTTCCACAGCTATTACATAAAAATCTCAGAAGATTGATTATCTGCCAATTTGAAATGATTGATGACAAAGGGTCAAATTATGTGATATCAAAGTTGTCTTTAATGACAGAATATTACTGCCAAATATGAAAATAAACTAATTAGTTCAAAAATTATTATTAAGGATATTCAGGTGGACATATAGAAAATATGTTGATACTTAGGTAAATCTCATTATACTCATAATCTTCTGCTGTATACTCATCCATACAAGTAAATATAAGCCTTCAGTAAGATAAAATTGTGTCAATTAGTCAGGCAATAGTGGAATTGGAGAGTGCAAAATCCCACTTGCCTGACTAATTGACATGATTGCAGAGCAAACTTGAGTGTTAAAGAAAACACCAAGTAATTTTTGTCTTAACTGTTTATAAATTTACAAAATATACTTTGTCTTAATAGTTATAAAATCCAAAATTAAATGTTGATGATACATGTTAGATGCAATATCTAATTTTGTCTGAATTAAAGGAAGTTTCCAGATCATCAGTGTTTGGAAAAATCTGTTTTTGAACTGTATTTTAAATATATTCTTCATAGAACAGAATTTTCATAGACTGAATCTATATTAAATGCTGATGTTCTTTTTATTGATTCCTAAGTGTTACCATAAGAATACCACTCAATATTTATAAATTCATTTTAATATTTCCTTTTAGTGTTTTCTAAATCATAAAGAATGGGAATGAAGGTAGTATCATAAAAGTAGCAGAGATGCTACAGGTCAATAAATAGAAAAACATAACACATTTTGAATTTTAATGACCTCATTATCTTTCATTAACATGACAGTGATGTGGAATGTAGCTAGAAATATGTTTATTGCTGCCATTTTTGTGTATTATTTATTTTTTTGAAGTTTGTATGGCAAGGTTATGCATCATGCACACCATCTTATTCATATATAAATTTTTCACATACTCATTTACTTGATTATATATTATTTTAGTATATTGTATTTTATTTTAATTACATTTGTTTATTGTAAAGAATAATATAATACTTGTGATATCATACATTGGTATATTTGTAGTTGTAGACTGATTCTTCTCTCATTCTATCTATGCAATGCAAGTGTTATTGACCTAGTGAGAGGATTGAAAACATTTCAGTTAATAAATTATTTTATCTTGCTAAGTGCTTTGATAAGTGTTTATTTTTGATGATATAGGATAGCTTTAAATTTTATTTTTAAAAGTTACATTATCAATGAATTTCTGAATTAAACGATTGAAAAGATAAAAAATGTGTGTAAATATCTAAATGTTTCACAGCACCATTACAATGTACAGGCGCTTCTCTATTTACAATTGAAGAGTATGATCCCAAAACATGTTCAGTCCGTTTTTGTTAATTTTCAGGAGAAGCAAAATATGAATTGAGAAAATACTTACGTGAATGATTATCTACTGGTATAATAAAAGAGAGGAAAGCCAATTATACTCAGAGGTTTAAACAGGGTGTTAGTAAGAAGGATGATAGTTGGCAGGTTGAGGTCAGAGTGGTTAGTCAGGGTTGGGGGTGGGGAATTGAAAAGAGAGTGGGATCCAGGGTGAATTGCACCAGGTCCCAACAGCAACAGCCTGCCACCAAAGTCGACCCACCTCCCACATCCTGGGGGTCTGGGCTGAAAGTCTATTTAAAGAATAGCAATACAATATTACATTTGAAGACAGAATATGTTGATTACAATTGGATGACAAGGACAAAGATAACATTAAAAAAAAAGAGGAAAAAATAAATAAAATTTTAAGAAAATTAATGTTGAGTTACAAATAAGGGAGGAAATTTTACATATGATAAAATTCAAGGATGAATTATTCAACAATTTTTGAATCACCAAAAACTAGCTCTGGGATGGGTGGAAGACTTCAATCAGGAAATTGGTTGGGAAGAACAGCCAGCAGTAAGATCCAAGGGATGGCTGGATGGTTGTTAGGTTGACCGGATGATTGGTTGGATGACTGGAGAGTTGAACAGAAGGGAAGGTGGATGGTTGGTTTGTTGACCAGTTGGGTGGATGATGGATGGCTGGAGGGTTGACTGGAAGGATAGATGGATGGTTGAATAGTTGACCAGATGGAAGGTGGATGACTGGGTAGTTGGTAGGAAAGTTGACCGGATGGAAGTGTGGATGGCTGGAAGGATGGTCTGGTGGAAGGATGGCTAGAAGGAAGATGGATGGCTGGGTAGATGGTTGGATGGCTGGGTGGCTGCTGGGGAAGAGGAGAACCAAGATCCAAGTCTGCTTGAGGGTCAAGTGGGAGAAACCAGATGAGGATGGATAACTGAAAACTAAACAGGACAATAGGAGTACAGATAAAGGCTACTCATGGGAGGAACAACACAACAAGAATTGGTTCCTCGATCCAAGGTGATAGGTTGTCCTGGAGACAACGGATGTAGAAAGAAGTCTGAGTTAATTTGATGGAGGGAGAAAGGCCTATGTCGAGTTGATGAAGTTGGAGAAATGCTTAAAGGAGTGTTTGGAGTTGATAAGTGATGGAGGATCACAGGGCTAGGGAAAATTTTCTCTGTCCAGGAAAGAAATGACCTCCAGTCTTTGATTATCAAAATGCTGGCAGTCAAACACAAAATGTGTGGAGTCCTGAGTGGACTGATTGTCACAATCACAAAAGGGTGTTGAGTCACTGTGAAGAGAGAATCTGTGCACATATGAGTTAAAATTTCTGTGTCCAGTGAGGACCTGAGTGAGAATGAAAGTAGGAGTGAAGTGGTAAGTCCTGAGCCTTTGAAGAACACTTGCAAAGTAGGAATAGGTGAGTCTACCCATGGTGCCATTTTCCCAAAGCTGTTGCCAAAGATGGTTGGTTCTTTGTTTGATAAGGTATGTGACATGAGTCCATGGAGTAAGCTCATAGGATGATAGAAGATCTGAGCTGGCTGCCAGTTTGGCAAGTTTGTCTGCTTTCTCGTTTCACGTGGTGCCAACATGGGCCTTAATCCAATGGAAGGATAAGTTATAATTGGTCTTCTTAGTGATATTTATTAGAGTTTTTCTGATGAGGTGTGGAAGATAACTTTTGTTATTGGAATTGGAGCTAGTTCAGATGGCAGTAGTACTGTCTGAGAAAATTTTAATGTGTTTCAGATTTCTGTTCTTAAGTTGTTGGATGTATTGGATGGCCTTGTAAATAGCAAGAATTTCAGCTTGATTGTTTGAACAAGTGCTTGCCAGTCTATAGGATCTCTCAGCATTGTTGTTGTGGCCTTTAATATAGGAGACAAAGGCTATTCCAACCTTAGACTCACTTTTAGAGCCATCTGTATAAATGGCAACATCAGTATCATGATCTGTGTTTTCAGGAGGGATGCAGTTAGGGAGGATAAGTTGTACAGGGTGACGGTAGTTTTCTTTGTTTATATCAGGTTCCATTTGAAGATTCTTGATGATGTTAATGGTATCCTCGTCTAGGAATTTGGAGACCAGTTGGTACATTGGAGAAGGAGGAGAGTTAGTTAGGTTTTGAGTTAAAATCTTAGTATTCTTGAGAATCCATTGGATTCCGATTTCTTGTGCCTTTAGGTGAAGTGGAGAAATCAGCTAGGACACATAGTGAGTCAGTAGGTGCCGTCCTATATGCGCAGCAGATCCGTAGTAAGAGGAGACGTTGGAGTCTAAGTAGTTTCTGCTTTATTTGTCCAGATTGGGGCTGCATAAAGCATTATAGGCTCCACGGCGCAAGTATATATGGTCTTAAGGTTACCTCCAAGAACACTTGGGGTCTTGGTTAAGACCCCAAGTGTTCTTGGAGATGGAGCAGAGCGTGTTAACTGTCCAGATGGCCTTTTGATATACAGAGTGGATGTGCTCAGTCCAAGTAAAGTTGTGGCTAAGGATCACACCTAAATATTTGAGGTGATTGGTGTTTTGAATAGCATTGTTAGCAATACATATCGGAACATTCTTTTTAAGTATCCTTCCTTGGTGAGGAGAAGACACTTGGTTTTGTTGTAATTGATTGAAAGTTTATGGTTGGTAAGCCAGCCATGGATTTTGTTGAGAACGAGGTTAGTGTGGTCACAGACCAGATCTCTATTTCTAGCAGAAACCTGAAGGAGGGTGTCATCAGCAAATCCTTGCAGTTTCAGATCCAAGTGTGGAAAGTCTTGAGCAATGTTAAAAATGTCATTAAAGAGAATGTTCCAGAGTCCTGGGCCAGATATGGAGCCTTGGGGGCAACATTTAGTGATCTTTTTAATAATACTAACATTGGGAAGAAAGACACCAGCATTCCTGTTATTCAGATAGGATTGGATGGTCAGATAAAGGTTCTTGGGGCAGTTGTAGAGTTTGAGATTTTTGAGGACCGCTGGAACCACATATTGTCAAAGGCACCTTTAAGATTGAGGGAGGTGAGCAGGAGATGCCTATTCTCTTCCCAAGCCTGGTAGACAAAGTCAAAAGCATTGAAGTGTGCATGGATGGTTGAGGTACCTGGAGTGAAGCCAAATTGTTTGGTATGGAGAATCCTGTTTTTATAAAGGTAATTATTGATTCTGTTGATGATCAGATAGTCGAGAACCTTACCCAAGACAGGCAGAAGGCTAATGGGTCAGTAGTCTGATGCTTTATGAAGAAGGTTGTTTTTAGGAATGAATTTGATAGAAGCAGTTTTCCATATGTCTGGAAATATGCCTTTCTGGAGACAGAGATTATAGGTTGTAACAAAAGCAATAGGTACCGAAGAAAATGCAGCCTTTGTCATTTCCGATGTTATACCATCAATTCCTGGTGCTTTTTTATTTTTTAGGGAGTGAATGTCTCCTGACTTCTTGAAAAGTAAAAATAGGGTCGTTGTTGGTGTCTGGAGTGCTTTGAGTGAAGGTGCAGGTGTCAATTTGTTCTGGATTGTCAGAGTCTTGGTCATCATCTGGAAAGTGGAAATCCAGGAAATGTTGAATGGTGTCTTTAAAATCTGCTATTGATGTTCCATCCTCTTTCTGGATTGTAAAGGGTAAGTTGCAAATCATTCTATTTTTACAGACGAGGTAATAAGGCTCAATCCAGGGATTACTACTGTTATTTCTGGAGCAAAACTCCCTCCAGGATTTATTGTGGGCTTTGTTTATTTCAGTTTTGTAAGAGTTTAACTCTCTTTTATATTCTTCCTCTCTTTGTGTCTTAAGTGTTGGTAAAGGATTTCCGAAGTTGTTTAACTTTCCGTTTAATGTTATCAAGTTGTTGGGTCCACCAGTGTATTTTCTTAGGTTTAGCAGCGGAATAAGTAGTAGAGGAGTTGTGAGCTAATTTTATACAATGTTGAAGATAGTTGGCTAACAAGGAGCAGACAGAGTTGCAGAGCTCAGATTTCGATGAAATATGGCAAGTTGATAGATTATGACAAGACATTAATATATGCAAAAAATTGGAACCTAAGGGTCATGCTCTGCGTTCTTTTATATAAATTAAAATCTACATAACTCGTCACTTCCACTGACGCAACATACGCATCATGTGATACTGGTCGCAAGCAATGCTTGTTCAGTGACGGCGACCGTTTATTATTATTATTATTATTATTATTATTATTATTATTATTATTATTATTATTATAATGAAATTACATTAAATAAAATAATGTATTGTACCTACATTATTAATATCATTAATTTATTAGTTCGGTATAGGCCCTGAATTCGTAGTCAATTTTGACCAATCCGGCTTTCAGAAAGAACTCGTAGGTAATCGTACCTTAAGTCTGTATGGCAAAAAGCAAATTTACGCTATGGTTCAATTAAAAAACATGACTATTCAACAGCTATACAGTCATGCCTATGATTTCTCTATCGGGCAAAATTTATTCGCCGTTATTCATATGTTTACAAGAGCCTGTATTGCCTTTAAGTTCTGCAGTTATGGCAGCTATGTTCACATCTGAAAATATTGTCGTCTCGTATAATAGTAGTGAAAAATTTACGAAACATACTCTCAAAGAATACACAACATCGGTTATAGGTTCAAACCTTGGCCAACAAAATCTAATTTTGCACGATTCCTGATCTGGCTTCAAGAGTCAAGATTTAATGTCGGCTCCTATTCGGGAACGCTATCCAGAGGCAGTTCTTCAATACTTTACAATTCCAGATGGTACAATTGATGGCTCATTCAGCCTTTAGACTGATTTGGTTTCCTACAATGGAAAAGCTATGCCAAGAAATTTTCTGAACATGTTAGGATTTATTGCCCTAATATCAACGTTTTCAAACAAAATAACATATTGAAATATTCATATTACTTAATACCTGCTTATACTCTGATTAATTCTTATATTAAAACGCACTAAATAGCAGTGGAGAGTAATTCATATTTAACTTTATTTGGTTAAGAACAAACGTTTTCGGCCTTCATGGCAGCCATCATCAGGTTCACAAACTTAAGGTCATACAGAGTTCTAGAACATTTTAACTATTCGACAGAGTGTTCTAAAGTTTAAACATTTAAAATATATTCTATAATTATACTAAATTTAACTTAATAATATGCATAAAATACAGCTAAGTGTAAAACAAAATAATACTTAGTATAAACAAAGACAAAAAATATACAGCTTAGGTTGTTACGATTATATACGTATGTAAATAGTTGTTAAATATAATATATATATATTGACAATAAATAATTAAAACATCCAAATATATTGACAATAAATAATAAAATAAAAATAAATACATAAAACTTGGAAGCCTAAAAAGTTTTTACTTATACAAACTAATGATGATGATAATTATTTTTGTCTTTGTTTATACTAAGTATTATTTTGTTTTACACTTAGTTGTATTTTATGCATATTATTAAGTTAAATTTAGTATAATTATAGAATATATTTTAAATGTTTAAACTTTAGAACAGTCTGTCGAATAGTTAAAATGTTCTAGAACTCTCTACGACCTTAAGTTTGTGAACCTGTTGATGGCTGCCATGAAGGCCGAAAACGTTTGTTCTTAACCGAATAAAGTTAAATATGAATTACTCTCCACTGCTATTTAGTGCATTTTAATATAAGAACATATTGAAATTACATGCTTTGATTCATAATCAGTTTTCTTTGCCACGTTACATTACCATGTGGCAATATACAGTGACTCTCATGGTTATTCGTACGAATAGTGAAATCTTTATTTATCCTTAATTAAAAATATATAAAAATAATTCATCGTGTTTATTTTATTATTAATATTTTATTTATCCTGTCAAAAGGAAATTTAGAAAAAATTAGCTTAAAAAATGGCATAAATTAATTTATAAAAAATATTTAAAGGAAACATCGCAGCATTTTAG